>BDMB01000001.1:6757434-6912151 GCA_016859785.1 Macrotyloma uniflorum
TTATATTATATTATATTATATTATATTATATTATATTATATTATATTATATTATATATATATATATATATATATATATTTCATAAAAAATTCTGAGTTCTAATGTAAAAGCAATACACATCTTAAAGATGATTAATAATTCTGCATATTTTCTATCTTGTATTTTCAACTTAGTGACAACATTTTGGACCTAAAGTCGCCGAAATTTATGCGAGGAAGTGATAGTTTAATGGATGCATGTCAGATTAAGTTGAGTGAATTAGTAATTCATTTTTTTATGTGACAGTTTCAGGTATATATTATTCAATGGAAAAGCACCTGTTATTAATGTCAAAATCTTCATTTTTTTTTTCAATTAAGATCTGTGAATATTAAAATGGCAGATAATCAAGTATGAATCCTAACAATTTTATATCTTCTCCATTGGATTTGGGTTCTCGAGCCTCTAAAAAATATATTTTGTTTAAAAAAGGACAAATTTTGAAATAATGAATTGATGTGAGAACTAAGATAAAAATATCTTTTTTAATAAGTTATATCATGATTCCTACCTCCAAAAATAGGATCTTATTTTTATTTAGGTTTTAAGATGAAACTGGTGCTATTTTCTCTGCTCAATTTGTCAATATACTTTGATATCAACCAAAGCGAGGTTTTGGCGTGAATTAATTACCCGTGTTCTTATTACTTTCTTATATTTTTCTTCTTCTAAATTTAGTCAATTTGATTTTGAAAGTATTAATGTGAAAGAACTTTTTTCCAAAGAATTGGTGCTTGAAAAATGTAATTTATGCCTATAAAAAATAAGTTTATGAAAAAAAAAATCTCTTTTGAAATTTTTTTAATGAGATTATTTATGATAATTTAAATAATATTGTTTAATAAAATTTACTACATAAACTTTATTATAAGAATACAAGTGGGGTATAATATTTTCGTCTATCAAATGAAAAATAAAAAGTTGAGGAGAGTTGACTCACATAATTAAATTAGTGGACTAATTCTCTTTATTAATTTCGCATAATTACAGTTTAGTTAATTAAAAAAAATTAAAGAATAATAATTGTAAATTTTTTTAATTAAATATGTTTTGTAATAATAATTATACTTTATTATTTTTGTTTTCATTCTTATCTATCTCCAGTAAAATATCTTTAATAATCAGAAATGTTAGACTTTTTTTTTTCATTTTCAACAAGATATTTTTCTTTTTCAACTCTATTTTCCATAATTCCTTTCACACAAAGAAATTTATTTAATAATATATCTTCTTTATTAATTTCAAATTTTAAATTAGAATCTAATTATAAAAGCTAAATTAAAAATTATTCTATTATATTTATAAAACTTCAAATACAAAATCATAAATAATATCTATGTAATAGAAATTTTAGCAAAATAAACAATATGAAGAAGAATATAAAATTATATCTAAAGAAAGAAAATGAATGAAGGAAAAAAGATTGTGAAAAATATGAAATAGGTGATGCATAAATTTGTTAACCTAAATAGTCTTACCATAATTGGACAAAATAAATATTATTTATTTTTTATGTAAGTATACATACTAACTGGTTTTGTCTCATCATTTGGTTTACATGAACTAGAAGTTATATAAAATAGACCTAAGTAGATCATAGACTGAAAAACCTAATCTACTTTACATTTTTTTTTTCATGAAAGGAAACTAACCTATGTAACACGACCCATGTTATCATAATTTAGATGAGGTAAAATTATTTATGAAAACATAATTATTTTCGTAATCTCATTAGTTAAACTTTTTTTATGTTGTAAAATAATGAAAATAATAATAATAATAATACTTCAAATATTAATATATAGATTAATTGTAGAATTCATAACATTAAACTAAATACTTATATTAACAAAAAAGTAAATTTAGTATAAAATGCTTACATCTATGTAACATTGTAAGGTTTCATAAACAATGTATTTAAAAAATTATATATTGTAAATGCATATGACATTTAATATTACTTTTAATTTAAAATGTATATATGAGTATGTTTTGTGAACTAGCTGGTCTAAACATACCTATAATATTTGGTAATCAACCTTATGCTAATTTAGTGGATGAAGCCCCCTCCTCCAACTAGATACTATATATTAAGATTTTCAAAACGAAACGCAATCGAATATATGTTATGAATAGATGAACAAGTTACCATAAATAATTAAGGTTCCTGAAATAGGTTAGTTGTCTCGAATAAATTGACAAAATAAGTAGGATAAAGCCATTCAAATTAATATTATATTTCTTTTACATCAATTTTGTAGTGGGTTCCAGTTTTTAATTTAAATTTTCTATTTTCAGTTTCAGATTTTACATACGTAATTTTAGTATATTAAGCCAACTTAATAATTGTTCTATTATAAGAATTAAGATAACAATGTAATTTAAGTTAGATCACACAAATCCACATATACATAGAATAAATTGAGTTCAAGATACTACATAAAAAATATTATTTATTTTTAAAATTAATTTAAAATATAAAATTTATTTCTCATTTATATATTATAATTAAGTTTTATTTTTAATTAATATAAATTTAAAAATAAATTTATTTATTTATAAAATATTTCTCAATAAATTTTTTTATAAAAAAATTAATTATTTATTAAATATTTTTTACAGAAAATTTTAAAAATTTATTTGTAAATATTTTTTTCATTAATTTTTTTTAAAGAAATTTTTTATTAATTTTTTAGTTACGATAAAAAAAATTATAATAAATTTATAAAAAAATTATATTTTTTTTATTGATATAAGTACTACACAAAAACTTATTTTATAAAAAATATGATTTTTTAATTATCTCCTCATTATATAATTATCGAAATGTAAAATAATCCCATTATCATTCCAAATGAGATTATTATCATTTGGATGAATCCCATAATAAGAATATTTAAGAGCAAATCGAAGGCTCCTCTATATATTCCAAATTTTCTAAAGATTAATAATGTAAATCTCTACTTCTGCACTAGTCAAAATCCTACAAAGAGATTGAATTCAAACATATCTGCTGAAATTTTATAGCATGTGAGATGGAGAAGGAAGAAGAAGGATAGGGATAGCATGGTTGTGTCAATTGAAGATGTAACATTCCATTTGAAACTCACAACTTCTTGGTGCCGAAATGTACATCAGCAGCCAATACATTTAAGCCACTGCTACAAAGTTATATGTATTTGCCACAAATTTATGCAGATGACATCTTCTGGAGATAATAGTGTTACTGATTACATTAGCCATCACAACAGTGGATTATAGAGAATAGATTATTACATAAGCTGTGAAAATTGAAGGGTGAATATACTGCAGCTACATTGTGAAAGTTACTATCAGAATTTTAATGTTGTTTATGTTTTGGGAGGAATTGGTCATATTCTAAGGGAAGTTTTTTCTTATTGATAGTGTAATCATGGATAAGTTTAGGTTTGACTGAATGAGTTAGCACGAATCTTCTCTAATTCTATATTCTTCTTCAGTTTTCTACTCTTCTCTGCAACTGCTGTCACCATTGACCAGCCACGACTCCGAGGACCTCGCAGCAACCATCAGCATTCACCTATTTTTGGCAAATAGATGTTATTAGATTCAATTTCCTGCATAGCATAATGACACAATACTTATTTGTTCTTTTATTTCTTTTCACACTTCCTTCAGATTACTTTTCTTTTTAACGCTTCACTAATAAAACTAAATACATTTAATAGTTATAATATTTTTATAAATATTAAATATATAATATCTCTCAGTTATAATAGGAATTAACTATGAATAAAAATCTATCATTGTAAATGAGTTATATTGATTTATGTTGGTTATTACTTTAAGTAATATAATAAATTATATAAGATAAAAAGAGAATTTTCTTTTTCGTGCTCAACTAATTTATTTGTTTTTTTTATGTCATTTTTTTCACACACTTTGCCTCCATTATCCATGAGCCTCTATAACAAAATGGATGCAGTAAATTTTTTTATTTGATTGAATTTAGAATATATTCATGGATTATAAATAAGATAATAAAAAATTTTAGATCATATATTTAATAGTGTATTAATCTTATCTCATATGCAGATAGATTGTTGTGACTAGATTGTAACTTTTCTTTACATATAGGAGAAGATGTGTGATAAAAGTAAAGTGTATCTGCGAAAGTAATGCAGAAATTACGTTTTAAGCAGAGGATTACTCTGTACTTTGTTATTGCTGGTTCTAATTTTAATAGGCTATAATATTTTTGTTCCATCTATATTGATTAAACTCTATGCTTTCTCTAAATTTATAAGATGAATTATATTGACGTTGTGAAGGCATTGGTGTAAATAATTTCTGCGAGGAACTTGGGAGAATTTGTTTATATCAGAAGGGAAATCTTGTTATGTGAAGAGCAAAGATGGATTAATTAAGCTCTCAGTGATATAATTCAGGGCTTAGTTTTCTTTTCCTCCATTTTTTTCAAAACACCATCCTCTCATTAAATCTTATTCTCTCAAGCTTCCTCCCTCTTCTTTCTCAAAGTTCTTGACCATTCTTCCTCCTTTTTCAAGTTCCAGCCAATCTATGGGTAGCTCTTAGAAGTGGAGGATTGTCCCTAGTGGTTGGATTCCATCTTAGTGAGTTACTTCTTACTCAAATTTCCTTAAAACAGTGGGTTTTTTAGGGTTTACTTGCAAAGGTTCTTTTCCACACAAATCTAACTCTCTTATATCCGTGGTGTGTTGGGCGACTTGTTAGATATTTAAGAGTTAGAATGGTACTTTGAATCAAAATCCACATTAGTGAAAAGAAGAACCCTTGTAGAGGTGGTAAAAAGGTAAAGAAAGATAGAAACTTTAGTTCATTTACTCGAAATCTAGTCTGAATAGATGAAATACATGTTGTATTGTGGTTCTGTGATGTTTGGATGTGTTGAACGTTTGGGTACTGCATGTGTGTTTTTGTAGGTTTGCAGAGTTCCTATTCTACATAATTCACTAAGCACAAAATTCTTACATTGAGCGAATTTGTTTTAGGGGTTCTCGGACTTTAGGTCGCTAAGCAGTAGTTTTTGTGCTGAGCAGATCATCCGCTAAGTCTTAGAGCCCTACACTGAACGAAATGTACCCATGGTGCAATATTGTTCTCAGGTCCAAATCTGTTGAACGAATTAACCTTAGAGCTATTTATATGATTATGTGTAATTTTGAATGATAAAATGAGATGGATGTTCATGTTTGAGATTGAGAAGTTGATTTTGAGATTTAGGGATATGTGACATAAGGCTTGTGAAACTTAGTGGAATGAGATTTGAATTATGAAACTTATATGTGATGAGACTTCTCATCTTTTAGTGTGAATGGACTTAGGAATATGATATGAGGTATCTAGACTTTAATATTATCCGAGTCACATAGATTTAGATTATATATGGTAAAAGTCGATGGAGACCTTACTATTGTTCCCATAGAGGGAGGGAAAAGGGGTTAAGGTTACCCTGATGCTAGATTGGTGAGGGAATGTGGGATGATCCTACGGTGAAAAAGACTTAAAGGTCGGTCAATTAGACCCATGGTTCAGGAGTATACATCAAGTATTAGCCTTTCGATGTCTGAGGTTCATATCATTTTCTAGAAGTCGTCGATCTTTGTATGATTGCTTTTAAATGTACACAGCCTTCGATAGACTCTTGTACTAGATTAAAAATTTTGTATGCGTGTTGTAAAATATTTAAGATACTATTTTTATATTGTACTTTTAATTCTTCTTTTGTATAATTGTTACTATCATTATGTACTTTATAGAGAATAGGTAATATGTCATAAAAGAAATCTTCAATAAATTAAAAAAAGAATTAATTTTAAAAATATTTTTTTGTTATAATTTTTATTTTGATCATCTATTTGAGTTAACTTAATTTTATATTATATTTTGAATATTGATAATGAAAGTCTAATTATCCCTTATTAAAAATAAAAATATATAAAATTTATATATATATATATATATATATATTTATTTATTTCATGTAGTTAAAAGGTTTATTTTAAAAACTTTATTCACTATTTTGTTTGGTACCGTTTATACCAAACCTATAAACACTATTTTCATTGTTGATTAAAAATAAATAAATGTCCAAAGTTCCAATTAAAATATAAATTTGCAATCTTTTGTGATCTCCCTTCGGCCATGCATGGGATGATTGGAAGTGATTTTACTTTTTATATAAGTTTAGAATATTTTTATGCATGTTTTTAGGAAATTTTGATTACAATTTGTGATCTTATTCATTAATTTAATATAATAATAATACGGCCATTTTAATAAGTATCTCTATATACTAATAGTTTATATTAAAATTAGTTATTTTATGATTTTCAGTCTTTATGCAAACATTAATCACGCAAGTCTTTTTGTCCATATATGTTTCAACATTGGTAAGTCTTTATACAAACATTAATATATAACTATATTAATCATGCAACTACTTTTTGTCCACGTAAAGATTCTAACGACATGGATTTTTTTTTTTTTATTGAAAAAATTTATAACAACTCATACACCTCTAAATAATATTAAAATTTATTTTCAATTATCAATATAGTTTAAATTTTAAAATTGCAAACTTGATAATGTTAAATTTGGGTATTAGATTTGCACATATGAAACCCAAACAACAATGTATAAAATTATATTGTGTAATTCTATAGTTTCGACTTTTAACACACTATAATACAATACTTTTATATTGTTTAATTCTATAGTTTTTTCACTGTTGACACTATTTATAATCTTTCTTTTATTTTAATATGATTTTTCTTTTTTGTTTTCAAACTTTGAAGATTATAAAACTGTTTTTATTTGACTTTTTTGTTTTCTATTTAAAAAAAATTAAAATATTAAAAATATACTTGATTTAATTATTTTCATTGAAAAAACTCTTGAAATGTTTTATATAAATTTGCAAACAAATTTTTAATAACAAATAACATATTTAAATCTTTACTACTTCTTCACCTCCATTTCCTCCACCATTGTCCATTAAATTAGTCCTCTCCCATATCAACCATGTAAGCATCTTTATCTACGGAACAATTAATCTCGGATTTTAATAATATTTTTTTATCTTTATTATATATCTCATATCGACTAAAGATAAGACCAAATTAATATATAAAATAGATAGAAACCTTTTTTCATCGAACCAGTTTTATAAGATAAGTTAGACTTAAAAGTCCACTTCTATTATGATATTAGAATTTATCCTAACAAGTTTGTTAGTTCTATTAGATCATCCGTTATCGGGTTATTGTTATTGACCCATCCATATGTTAGTCCAGGTTGAGATTGGGATCTCTTGACGTAAGAGATTCTATATCGACTAAAAATAAGACTAAATTAATATATAAAAGTGAGTGCATATCTCACCTCATTGAACCGATTTTATAAAAATAAATTAGACTTAAAGTTATTTTTATTAATCTCAAATTTTTCTGGACTTATCACATTTGTGTCATAATAACGATCTCTGTATACTGATATTAAACTAACAAAACATCTTCTTAGAAGCTTTAAGGAATGAAAAGTAAAAAAAAAAGACCAGAGAGCACCGAATTTATGAGAACAAGTCGACTATTGAAAAAACCAACATTTACTCTCCCAAAATTTCATAATCTTTCTCAGTTCAAATATCCCAAAAATTAAATGGGTTTTCCTTTGGTGGGGTGTAGATTCTTAATTTTCTATTCTGATTCTGCAACACAACAATGAGAATTGATGGCATTCTCAGTCCCCTGTAATGGCAAAGACTTAACTTCTTAGTTAAAGTTTATCGAGCATGACTGGCACCGAATTAATTCCACTTTATTTGGAACATTTTCTCTCTCTCTCTCTCTCTCTCTATATATATATATATATATATTATATTGCAGTTGCGGTCCACTGTAGTCAAAGTCTGCTTGTGATAGGTTATGGTACGATCGTCAATGTGATAAACACGTAAGATAGGTAAAATAAAACGCAACCTGTCACCCAAAGCTAGCTAACGTTTTGTTTTTTCTTTTCAATTTTCAAGGAAAGAAGCCACTGAAAGGAACATCATGGAAATTAATTTGTTTTATCGCAACATGCATGTTAAGACATTTTACGCTTCCTACTTTGAATTCACTCCTATTTATTTGACGTGTGCTATGTATCTCCAAAATTCAAAAGATTCTGAATACGTTATGTAATATTTATATCTTTCTGAAAGCATCTTATAAACACTACTTTAATTTGCATCCACTATTATACTATCAATAAATGTTATTCATTCAACTATTAAATTACAACTTAATTGTTATTCAAATTTCGTAAAAATAATGACAACAATAAAAATATCTTATGTCAATTTCAGTTTATAAATGAGATATAGAATACCGTTTTACTAATATACATTTCTTTCAAAATCACTTTCAAAAAGAATACATATTTCAAATAAAGTTGTTAATTATATAATAAATAAATCTATACCATTATGTTTTATCTCTCATATTATTTATATATATTATGTCAAAACAAAAAAAAAATTAATATTTAACTATTAAATCTTAATTAAGAACCAGTTTTTAAAATTTATCGCTAAAAATTTTGTGACTAGTATCAGTGAAAAAAAAAATCAATTTTCACTAAATTTAATTAATAATATTCTTTAGTGTGTCTAAAAAAAAATATTTTTCATGTACATGTGTAATATTTAGGACTATTAACTACTGTTTTAGAATATTTTTCAGTGTAGAACAATAACATTGAATTTTATACTTAAAAATTTTATTCAAGACATTTAAACTTCTCACGGTGGGTGTAATGTGTTTCTGATTTTTGAATATTTAGTATCTATTGAATGATTTAAAAGATGAACTAAAGTTCTAAATATTCTTATTATTGGATTTAAAATTTTGCACAATAACAAGGAATCAAATTAACTGTATAAATAATGTAGTGAACACAGAGAAAAAAAAATGATCTTTAAGTAAGGAGAAATAAAAAGAAAAGAAAGAAAAATATAATAAATATTATTTGTAATTATGATCTTAGCTCCTTCCAATGTAGTTGGAACCGGGTCTAGCCACGTGAGAGTTTGTATTAATTTTCTGAATCAATGCTTGGTCTTATTTCCAATTGTCTAAACTGGGGAAAACCTAATTGGATTAGCGTGTGTTAGGTCCACTGTCCCAACAGCGAGACATACAAAAGTCATATAATGTTTTAAGATCTTGTTTTTATGTATATTTTTAGCATTACCGTCATCCAAAATCTGTCTTTTGTGGCCACCTCTGCATCTTCCTTGCACTTAACCTTTGAAAAATGAAGCACACACAAAACACGAAGCTTTTCTGCTTTTCCTATTATGACAACTTTTCCATCTTCTATATATACCCTTGATATATACTCAGTTAAGACACTAACAATAACAACATTTCTTTGCCTATCTGAAGATGGGTTTCCATGCTGATGAGGCAAAGGCGAGCATGCAACATCAACCTTGCGCAGCTTGCAGGATGTTACGCCGCCGATGTGACAGAAAGTGCGTGCTTGCTCCATATTTCCCAACGGATGAGGTTGAGAATTTTGCTGTAGTCCATAGAGTGTTCGGTGCTAGCAACGTTATCAAAATGATTCAGGTAGGATATATATATATATATATATATATATATATATATATATATAACTAAGCACTCATTTTGGTCGTAATATCAGATATTTTAATTGAAATCTTCTATGTTAGTCTTATTAGACGGCTATTTTGTCCAATGTTTACTATTTGCCGTGATTGAATAACTGATAAATCTACACCAAATAATATATACTTGTAAAATCTGTTGTGGCATGATGACAGCATCTAATAAGACACCAATGAACTGATAAATATATGCATCTGTGTGTTTCTTCTTACACATGAAACATGATGAACGTCACAGAAAAAAGCTTAAACTTTTTTAAAAATGTGTTGTTTGTTGTTGTAGATGGTTGAGGAAACAAAAAGAGAGGATGCTGTTAAAGCCATGGTGTATGAGGCCACAGCAAGGCTTAGAGACCCAGTTTATGGGAGTGCTGGAGCTATTTATGAGTTACAGAAGATGATTGAGGAACTGAAGGCACAGCTGAATTCGATAAAAACACGGGTGTCAGAGATGCAAGAACAAAAGGAGCAACTGTTGAATGTTCGTAGCAAGAAAGATTCTTTATTAGGACTCAATGACCCTATGTTCGATGGTTACGGTACTTTCTGGGCAGAGTTTGATTCTCCCATATATGGTCTTCAATCCATTTGAATTTCCTGTAGAAGGTGGCTGGGTATACAAGAATATATCAACACCCTCCTGCTAGAACACTGCCTAGATCTTAGTTTAGGATATTGTACACGTGTTTGCAAATTTTTTAACAATTTTACTTTGTAAACTATGATAATTAATTAATGAATATTGACAAAAGACATGTTTAGAAAAACTTTCTGAGCTCCTATGGTATATAAGAATTAAAAAATATTTTTTTTTATGAATTAAAAGTATATGCATTATGAAGTTAAATAAATTTTATGAAAAATTTATTATTTATTATGAATTTATTAATGTAAAAAAATATTTATTTGACTACATTTAACTTAGATATAATACTTAACTTAGAATTAATGATAGATAAATGTTTATTTTTTTATTTACTATATTTAAATTAATTGATTCTCTCTTACATAATTTTTTCACATGAAAATATTGCTTAAAATAGTGTATAATTTTTCTTTATAAGCATTAAATAAATAAAATTTATTAATTTTGAAACATATTTACGAAAATAATAAGTCATTCAAATTTTAAAATGAAGACTCATTTTTAGAAAATAGATAAAATGTAAAGGAATGATAAATATTGAGATTCACCACCGTCTAAGATTTTGTTTGATATACCGACGCAGTTCGTGGAAACAGAGAAAAGGTTCTGAATTTCTAATATATATCGACAAATAATGGTTGTCATGTTGGGTAATAAATGCAAGGAGGAAAAAAGATGTACGGAATTCATAGGTAAATGAAACTTTTCCTCACTTAGTAAATATGAAAAATTTTTCATTACAGTGTTCCCAAGCATAACCATATAATACCAGATTTCATCTTATATTATAAGAGGAATGGGTCTGCGCATGAATCTGGTAATTATTCGGTAATCTGGTACGCACAAGTTGTTCGCTACATTAGAATTAATCGTTAAGAACTGAACCAAGCACAAGGGTTGAACCAAGCACTAGGGAAGATCCAACGTGTTATTCACTCACCGTAAAGTCTTTATGAGTTTTGATTGATTATTATATACTTTATATATGTTTTAAAATATGTTTATGTATTATTTATTTATTTGTATTATAAAAAATATTAAATATAAATATTTAATTTTCTTAATATTTAAAAATATGTATAATTTTAATAAATTAGAAAGTAATTATAATATTTTAATTTATTAATTTTTATAATTATATTAAAATTAATTATATATAATATAATAAAATATATTTATATAAATTTTGTTATAGTACTGTGATTTATTATGATAAAATATTATATTATATTTTTTAATTTATATAGAGAAATTAAAAAAATATATAATCTAATAGTTTTATAATAAAATTACATTAGTTTAAATTAAATAAAATTTTAG
The DNA here is from genome assembly GCA_016859785.1 of Macrotyloma uniflorum. NCBI lineage: Eukaryota > Viridiplantae > Streptophyta > Magnoliopsida > Fabales > Fabaceae > Macrotyloma > Macrotyloma uniflorum. The sequence goes on from BDMB01000001.1 coordinate 6,769,137, forward strand.
TCTATAATTAAGTTTTGTATCATTAGATTCATTAATTAAAACATGTTTTATATTGGTAAAATATGACATTTATCATATTTTTAAATTATGACAATGAATATGTATTTTAATTTTATATTTATACAATTTATAAATTTTTCTAATATTAAATATGATATTCTCAAATTGAGAAAAAATAATTATAAGATTTGGAATGAGTAATTTCTTCTTCATTTATATTGGATAAATATTGATTATATTATTAAAAAACCGAAATTACCAATTATTACTAAGAATAAGACTTCAAATATCGTTAATCTTTATAAAAAATGAGAAAGGTTAAATCGTCTATTTATAACCTTTATAAAGATCAACATTTCTACTGAAATTTAGGGTTTTATTGACTAGTATGATAATGTCAAATATTTACTAAAGACCATTGATGAGCAATTTACTGCATTAGATAACTATCTTATCAATACTCTCATAATGCAATTTTCATCCTTAAGGCTCATCGAGATTAAGGAAGTGCATGATCATATGCACATAAGGGATGTTGTGGCTCAACTAAAAGTCTTAAAGGTTACCATATCTTATTCATTTCTAATACATTATATTTTGTGTACTCTACCTCATTAGTATGCTTCATTTAAAATATCTTACAACACACAATAAATGGTATGCGTGTGCAAGAAGAGGAGAGATTGTTGATGGAAGAAGGTGAAATGGTGAACTTGACTATTTTATTAAGAAAAAGAAGAATCAAGTAAATTAGAAGGGGGAAATTTTCTATCCAACCAATTATAAAAAAAAAGAGTTTAAGTGTTTCTTCTGTAAAAAGAAGAGACACATGAAAAAAAGACTATTTAAAATTTAAGAATTAGTTAGAGAAGAAAGATATTTTTTTTACTTTTGTCTATTATGAATCTAATGTGACTAGTATTAGTCATGACACATGGTGGATTGATTCTAGATTTGTAATACATGTTTATAATACCTTACAGGATATGAAAAACCTGAGGAAACTAATGGGAAGTGAGCAATACATCTATTCAGGAAGTAAGATAATCTCACATGTGGAGGCCATCGGAACATGCAAATTAACTTTAAATAATGGTTTCATTTTATGTTTGAAAAAGATATTCTATATTCCAGTTTTTCTAAAAATTTGATTTCCATTTCACAACTTATACCTTTAGGATTTTCATTTAACTTTATAAATTATGGTTTTACTTTATTAAATCAAACAAAGGTTGTCGATTTTAATCAACTACGAGATGATGTTTACTTCATTGATTTACAAAATGACATTATTCATAATTCTATGCATGTTTCTTCTGGGTAAAACGATATGTTGTGAATGAAGATTTTTCTATGTTGTGACACTACAATTATAACCTTTTTCATTTGATTCAATATTTTCATTGATCCCTTTTTGTTTGAGTAATCATTTCTCGTTTTAGCGAAAATGAGACTTGACCCATATTTTTATCAATGATTTTCATTTGAACAAGTATTTTTAGCTTGAATGAAAATCGTACCTAAACTATTATACTTCTTACTTGAGTGAAAATCTTATCGTTTTGATTTTTGTTTGAGCAAACCATTAACATAAAAATGTTACTTCTTCTACCATTATATTTTTGTTTGAGCAAAGGTCATTCACTTAATTGAAAAATACCAAAAATAATACAAATCAACCTCAAAAACACATATTTTTTAAATATTCAATATTTGTCTAATACTTACTTAAAAAAACTCATATTTTTCATTAATAGAAATAAAAATAATATTTATTCACTTAGAAATTCAACAACACCTATTCTCAAATCAACAACAATTACAAGTATATAATTTTTTTTAAATAAAAAACAACATATTATCTTCTTTTCAAATAAAATCAATTAACACGGAAAAATTATTTAAATTTAAGATTTTTTTTTTTTAAATCATTCCTCCATCCAAATATTTCTCATGAAACTTAACACTTTCAAGTATCATTCTTCTACTTTATATTTTTAATGAAAATATTATCTTTAAATCATAACTTCTTTTATTTATATATATTTTTCTAAAATTGTCTTTCTAAGTAATTTTCTTCTACAAATATAACTCAAATTTTCCAAAAATCTCAAAATCATCTCAATATAAGAGTTAAATTCATTTTCCTCCTAATATTTTAACTTAAAAAAATATTAAAAATAATTAAATTACTTAATGAAACATAATAGTTCAATCCTTTATTTATAAAATTTAAAAAAATAATTTAATTTATTTTTATTATATTTTTTACATTATTATAAAATTATTTTATTCAAATAAAATATTTTAAAAAATAATTTAAAAGAAAAATAATTAAAATTTAATATATTTAAATTTTACAAAAATTATAAATATTTTTATCCAAACATAAATTTAAAAAACTATGTTAATTATATTTGAAGGTGGAGACTGCATATAGAATTCACCTAGTATACCATCTTAGAATTAGAATTATTGTGATGTGTATGAATCTTGCCATCTTTCTTTCCCTCTCACAAAAAAAGAAAGAAAAAAGATCTGATAGGAAACTTTACGTGAATCGCAATTATGCTCATTGAATAGAGAATTCCATCTCATTCCCACTCTTTCATGTCATTGCTATTTACTATTATTCATTATCAAACCATAGATTAAAACTAAGTGCACGCAAGCACATTGTTTTTCGTATCAACTTCCTTTCAATAAACCCACCCAATTAATCACCCAATTCTTTCTATATACTCTTTCAAAAACTTTATATAATATTACTTATTTTTTTAATTCTATTTTTATCACTACTTCATTTCTAAATATTTTATGATTTCATTATAAATAATATCCATAAATGTCCTTCCAAAAAATTTAAAATAAAAACAATATATAGTTAATTTTTTTTATTTATGTGCTATTTTCTAAAATTTTGAAAAACCTTTTAAGAAATAAAGACTTTAATTTTATAACTTCCTAGAAATAATAAAAAGCAACTGAAGGAGTTGGGTAAAAAGTTGTAGTTGAATAAATTTTATAACTAGACCACAAAAGTTAGCATTTATAACTTTTATACCCAATTACTTAATAATTAATTCTTAGGATAGGCCGAAATGATGTTTGGCATGACCTAAAGGATTGGGATTTTTCTATGTGATTGTGCACCTTCATTAAAAATAAAAAAAGTGAAAGCTAACTCTTGTAATAAAAAGAAAAATAAGAGTGTTTTTTATAATAAAAGTAAATATAAAAATAATGTAAATTAACATTTACTGGAATTATTTATTAGAATAGGAGTTACTTACTCCTTATCATATGGTGGAGGAAAAGCAATTAGCCTTTGATTTTGACGCTCACTGCCACGTGTCACTATCAAGAGCGTACATGAAAACCTCTTTAGATTGATTTCCCGTGGGCCACCATCGCGAAGCACAGACCAACCATTTGACAAAGACTGCGTAATAATAAGAGATAATGCCGAAAACGGCGTCGCTGCAGTTCTAAACTTGGGTTGTCGTGTCCATGACGGAGCAGAAAAAGGGTGTGAGAGAAAACCGACAGCATAGAGTAGTAGAATGATAACGAAAACGAAAAAACAAGCAGCGTCGTCACCTTCTTCTTCTTCTTCACTCCCTGATTCTATTGGATCCATCCATTCCTTCATTCACCTTCATCCGTGATCTGCCGGTTTATTACTTGGTTCGTTCACTCAATCCTTCTCTCTTTTCTCTGTTTTCGTCTCAATTTCTTCACATGTTTGCATACTTTGTGTGATTAGTCCCGTCATATGGTTGTTGATTTGTTACATGTATGTCTGCGCTTGTTTTTGCAATTTTCGTGTTTTGGGTGGTTCGAATTTGTGGAGTTCGTGTTTATTTTCTGCGATTGCTTCTGATTTCATTTAGGTGTTGACTTATTTATATGCTTGTTATGAATATGGTTGGGTTTGACCATTTTTATCTGTTTCATTAAGTTTTTAACTTGAAGTCTCTGAAATACACTCCCGTGTAAGAGGCTTTTCAGTTTCTGTATTATTTGTTCCCTGCCCTTTTGAACTATTTATAGGATTTGGTGAGTGTATGTGAAAAACCTAAAACTCTGTAACGGTTTTGTGAAAATTGAGGTTGAGCCCTCCCTCTTTTATATAGGGCACTTTTACATTGTCAGTTCAAATGTTGGTCCCCATCCTTTTGCAGGTTTTTTAGTCATTTGCATCATATGTTTGGTGATTTGCATACACATACACTTGAAGCATCATGTTCTATCCATAGTTATTTGCTACTGTGGCATAAGTATTTGAGTTTTGTTATGGTATTCCCCTTGGGGGCATAGACTAAAAGAAATCAAACACAGGAACTATTTAGTGAAAGTTAACAATCCTTATTCTTTAAATAGCATGTGGCCTAAGAGCACGAGGACAACCACTACAAACAAGTGTTTTCAGTTTTTCCACTTGGTGGGTTCCCAGAAAATAACAAAATCCTAAATATTTAGGTTATCTTTCCCTGAAGAAAGAACGATCAGATTTTTTCTTGCAAGAAAAGCTTTGCTGCTTACTTTGCTTAAACAACATCAATATACTGTAGATTTTTCGTAGGCTGTGCATGGTTGAATAGGCGGGAAATGGAAATGTATTTGTTTATGAAAAATACGGTATTTGAAAGATGAAGGTATATTCCAACATAGCCTTCGTTACAATCAAGGACAAATGCAGAAACAAGTTCGAAAAGGAGTCAATAATGAACAAACTTTAACGTATATAATTATATTTGCAAATATTAAGATTATAATTTTTATGAAATTAGAGTATATATACAATTCTTTAAAACAAAATTGAGTGGGTGGGGTTGTTGCCTCACCTTGGAACTCATAAGCTTTGAGCATGTTGCTAAAACACCATACTGTATGTTTGGACTTCAGAAGTCGGACTTCTAATCTGCTGTTATATGAATTCCTTCTTGAATGCTTTGTACTAAAACTTAATATCTTTTCTTTTTCTTGTTTGATAGTGTAAATGTGGTATAAGTAGGTTCAGACTTTTTAACTACTAATTATTTATTTTGCTTAGTAAGTATGAAGAAAGAATAGATAAATGATGGCAGGAGCAGAAGCAAGGGCACTGTGGCAAAGAACTGCGAATCGTTGCTTTGTCCAAGAAGATGCTAAAAGAGCTCCCAAGTTGGCTTGTTGCCAATCTTCATGTGCAACATCAAAATCGGTTGATACTGGGCCTGCCAGTACAGGAGATGAATCTGATCATACTGTAGTTAATGTCACCCATTTTAACAGGAAATCATCAGTTTCTAATCTGTCACCGGACTCTAGGTGGTGGTTGAATTTGCAGCATAATTACGGCTATCAAAAGGGTTTAACATATGAACAGTTAAATGCATTAGAGGAAGAGGTAGAAACTTTGATAGCTAGTGATATAAGTAAGAATTCTCAAGAATTTCAGGAATTGATGGATGTGATGGCAAAACATGAGACAGTGGACATTGATTGCGTTGGCTGCTCTGAATCCTCCAAGAAAACTAATGAATTTTCATTGGAATCAGATTATTCGTGGTTTGAAAGTGATAAAGCCGAGCCGTGGTGGCGGACTACAGATAGAGATGAATTAGCTTCATTTGTTTCACAGAAATCACTCAACCACATTGAAAATTGTGATCTTCCCCCACCACAGACGAAGCATCTTAGAGGATACCCATGTGCTCGCATGAATAATTACAAAATAAAGACGAGAAGTTTAGATTCTGGATTGATGCATAAGAACCAGGGGCCTTCTGCCTGTGAAGGGCTTTTATATTTTGCTTCTGACAAATGTTCAAGGTATTTTGCTGTTAATTTTATACACTGCATTAATATCGGAATGATATATTCTACCATAGATTTTATTCTGCTAGTATTTTCTTTTTCTTTTATTCAAGAGAATTCATGCACATTTCGTGCTACTGATTTGCATAATGTGTTTGGCCTTGCAACACTGTTGCAGTGATACCCCCAAGCACGAGGATGCCACAAAGAGTCAACAAATTTTCGATGAAGACCCCAGCAAAGCTCAATTAATGGAAGCATTGTGTCACTCTCAAACACGTGCAAGGGAAGCAGAGGAAGCAGCAAAAAAAGCCTACGCAGAGAAAGAGCATATTGTTACTCTCATTTTTAAACAGGCTTCACAACTTTTTGCTTATAAACAATGGTTACAACTGCTGCAGCTGGAAACTCTTTGCAGTCAGATTAAGAACAAGGATCAGCCAATCTCTACTTTCTTTCCAGTGGCTCTTCCATGGATGTCCTATGAAGGTAGAATCTCACGGAAAAGGAAACAAAAAATATCCAATGCCAAACCAGAAAGGCAAGCCAATCCAAAATGTGATATTACAACATATGCTGTTGCCTTTGCTTTAGGATTGAGCCTTGTGGGAGCTGGCTTGCTTTTGGGTTGGACAATGGGTTGGATGTTGCCTCGTTCATAGTTCTGTAAGATTTGGGTCGTAGTCTTGCTTGTCATATGGATTGATGAACAGGGAAAATGGCAACAATTATTTTATCGGACAAGTGTGTAATTTTGTAGATTTGTTAGTGCTGCTTCTATTGTAAATTCCAAGTTGTGCTTTTGTATTGAATCTGTTTTGTTAATGAGATGATGTACATAAATCTTTTGTAGATAATGTGAAACAGCTATTTTTCTTTAAATACCTCCCTCCCTGGGAAGTAGATTCCAATTTACTAACTGCCAAAATCTTTATTTGAGTGACCAACTACTCTAATAATAATGTTGGGCATGACTCTTTGTTGAGGAGAAAGGTTACTATTGCAGTAGTTGAGTTGTTGTATCCTGTATCAAATGTTTTAATTTATAAGTCCATATTTTGTTTTTATGTATTTATTCTTATTTTCACGGATCGTAGCTGTTTTAAACTAACATATTCTGACCAAGTCGAGTCAATAATGGACGGCTCCATCAATATTATTACTTTAGATTAACAAATAATTGTGGATATAGATTTTTTTATCAATATTTTTTTTTCATTATGCATAATTCATTATTGAGCTTATGGATCCATTACACTTGAATAAGATTGTTTTAGTGAAAAAGTACATGTGGTTTTTATCAGAAGAAAAAAAAATCTTTCTAAGTTTTTTTAGCTAATTCAACATTTAAAAAAATAGTGAATTTGGTTCTGTAGTTAATTATGTTCTATTCATAACTCAAATGTTTATTTTCTACTCAAATATTTGAATAGAGAATAATAACTTAAGGATTGTAAGGAAAAAAACAAAGGAGTAACAACGCTACACTTACATAACTTTAAAAGTAGATTAACATAATTGGTCCAAATGATTTGAGGATCAAAATATGAACAATCTAATTTAAAAGGAGAGATATACAAGCAATACATTCTTTTATAATATCTATTACTAGTTAAAATATTGGAATTTACAAAAATTTGTTAGCCTTACTAATTATATTTTAAATTTTTTCTTAATTTTATAATTATTAACAAATTTTAACAAATAAAGAGTGTGTTAGAAACATCTTAATGAGATAGCTACTAATACTCTTTTTTAAAATGTACACCCCTCACTCATTAAAAGATTTGAAATTATGATAAGGTCTTTGTCATTTGGATTCATAAGCCTAACATATTTGACTTAATATTTGTTAATTATATTTAATTTGTCCAAAAATTGTAATAGAAGACTTTGTAGACGTCACATGGAGAGGTAAACCAAAAACATATTCCTATACAATATTATATTTCCTTCTAAATTATCATACCCACGTATACAGTAAAATAAAACTCCAAAAGGTGGGCCGGCTCAGTTTGGGTCGGAATTGCGGGCTCATTGTTGGCAACCATTAACAGCCCACTATCGATCCAATGTACCATATAGATGCATAGATGGGCCAGGGTTGTAGGTCCAGCAATGTAAAATTGAGAAGGAACAAAAATAAAAATAAAATAACACCCGAGAAGAGCGTAGAAGATACAAAATTGAAGCAAAGAAATTGGAAGTGACAAAGGAAAATCGAAATCGAAATCGAAAATGGCAGTGATGGAGAAGTTGAAGATGTTCGTCGTTCAAGAGCCTGTTGTCGCCGCTTCTTGTCTCATCGCTGGCTTCGGTATTCTCAAAAACCCTAATCTTCACCCTCCCTCTTTCGCGAATGTTTTCATGTCAAAAACTCTATTAGTGGTGATTGATTTACCTTTCCATCTGGAATTACTTATGGGATTCATTCTTGTGAGATTAATGAATGCTGCACTTGATTTTCGGAGAATTATAGAAATTTGTAATTTTAGTATTTCAATGGTTTGGATGTAGATTTTAGTGTAGATTTGATATTTTTTAGAATAGCCTGGACATTCAGCATGTCCATTGTTAACTAGATGAGTGTCACTTATACCTAGCAATTTTTTCCTGTGCTCGTGATTTTTTTTTTATCTATTTCTTTACCTGTTTTTTATTGTTTTAGTGTGATTTCAGTGTGTATGTGGGTGTCTGTGATGTTTGGTTTTGACTTCTGCTACTTTTGCTATTCAGAAAATTGTAAATGTGGCTTTTAATCCTCCTTTAATCCAGCTAATTCAAATTGGCACATACCATTTGGATCACAATTATTAACATAATTCTTCTCGTTCTCTAGCCTGAAATTTGCTTGAATATTGTATGCTTCTATTTTATAAAACTACCTGAAGCTTAGGATGCATCATTTGGATCACAATGAAGAAATTGTTCTAGCCTGAAGTTTGTGCACCCAACTGCCTGAATCTTCTCTGCTTTTATTTGATAAAACTGCATGACGGATAGGATTGAATTCAAGTTGCTCTTTAAATATACTTTTACAATATTAGGAATGAAAATGAAAGCATAGAGTTCTGTTTATTTTTGGTTCTTGGTTCCTTTCTCTTAGCTCCTCCCCTTTTTGTCTGTCAGGAAGGGCAGAATGCTAGTAAGAGTTCTGCCTCTGGTTTCAAGTTTTCTTTCGAGTACTTAATGTTCTCTATAACCAGTGTATGCTGTGTAACGAGTCTACTCAAAATTAGATTAAGTTTAAAATTGAACATATTTTGGTTATAGTTATTTTCTACTGACAGGCTAATCACTTATCATGTTGCGTAATCCCCCTCAGGTCTCTTTCTTCCAGCTTTTGTGAGGCCCATGTTGGACTCTTATCAGGCAACGAAGCAACCTCCTCAACCTGCTTTAAGTGATGTGAGTATTGCTTTTGACACTAACTTTGTAATACTGTTTTCAAATTCAAGCAGCTGTATAAATATATATAATATATTTGCTCCATCTCTGGTAATAATATTCGTCATAATAAAGTTCGTTTTGGTGGTACTATGTCCAAAAATTTAAATGTCCAGAGACTCCAGGATAAGTTTCATCTGTTTCCAATGTCCGTAGAGAGAATACTCCGTCCCCTTCTTTTTTATTAACGTATATAATTAACATAAGATTGTTTTGAAACAAACGAGTTTCAGCATCAGAGTGTATGAGCTGGGTTTTGAAAACCATCTTCACTTTCATTTCATCCACTCATTCAACATGAGACATACCTTCCTGATTTTTAAGTGCATTACTCAATGGATGTTAACCTGCCGCTAGTAACAAGAATTGCTCGTTTTGAAGGGTTAGTATTTCTAATGGAAGCTAATGCATAAGGGGCTCTTAAACTTAAGAACCAGTTCTTATGTATTATTAGTACCTTTAAAAAATTGATGTGACCACAATTCTTATATAAAAACTGTAGCTTATACAGTCTTTTTAGATGATTTTTTCTATAAACACTTAGAAAAATAAGAAGAAAAATTAAAATAAGTTACATTATAAATTAAAATTAATTTATCTATAAGCTAGTGTAACTTATGCATAATTTTATTTTAGTTTATAAAGAAATGAACTTTATTTTTTCTTATTTAATCTTAAAAAGTGTTTTTGGAAAAGTTTGTTTAAACATATCCATAAACTATCATTCTTAAAACTTGTGAGACCATTGTATCCTTTTTTAAGTTCATCGCATCAATAGTGAGAACTTGAAGTTCTAAAATCCCATGTGACATTAAAGAGCGAACCCAAAATGAGTTCAGCAATCCCACCATAGTTGCTAATTAGAGATGGTCTATGTGATTTCTGCCACCCACAATACCACATTAATGGTTTCCTGATATTGGTGTCTTGTTCATTGCAGGTGGTTGCAGGTATGACTGGTAAAAAGTAAATGTGCTTTTACTTGAGGGATACAAGGGCAAATTTGCTAACTTGTTTGAACTTATTTTAATTCTCAATGTGAGAGAAATAAGAGTACCGAATATTGGATTAGCTTCCCTGTCTGACGATCTCTATCTGTTCCGGAATCATTCAGTGGTTTCATTTCATATTAATTTCAGCTATGAGTTGGGTTGAAATGTCAGTTTTTTCTGCTGCTTGATTAATTCTGCCTGTACTAGAAAATATGATTTCTAAAATTGTTTCCTTGGATCAATGTGAAGGATTTTTTGATACCTTAACACATAGACTTCGTTTAGTATTTGAGTTTGTTGGCATTTAAATATTGAAACATAACATTTTCTTGAATACTAAAATTTAAATATCCCCTAGCACCCTAAGGATGAGTTTGAATTAGAGAGAGTGAAAAAAAGGAAAAAAGATAAGAGAAAAAGAAGGGAAAGTGAAGTTTGATTGAATTTTTTAATATTTATTATTTTTAATATTTTTAAAGAGAAAGAAAATAGAAAAGAGTATAAAGTAAAATAGTATTATTTATTATTAATAAATTTTTTAATATTTTTTTAATGATTTTTAAAAATTTATTATTATTATTATAATATAAAAATATATAATTTAATAATATTATTAATAAATTTATTAATTATTTTGAATTTATTATTATTATAAAATAAAAATAAAAAGTAAATATTATTGTTAATATATTTTTTAAATTATTATTATTATAATAAAAAATAAGAAAATATATATTATTTTAATAATATTATAATTTTTTAATTATTTATATTAAAATAAAAAATGTTAATAATTTTATTTAATAGATATTATTATTAATATTTATTATTTTAATATTATATTAAGTATTTTTTATTATAATAATATATAAAATATATTAATATTTTAAGATATATAATGGATTAGGTAAGATACATAATCGAAGAAATTATAACTAAAACTGAAGCGGTTTTTCTTTAAATTTGTATTTTCATTTATTGATTTTTGAATTTTTCTCGTAAATCTTTATCCTCTATCTTTCTATCTGCCAAACCGACGTTACAGAAGTCAAAATATTCAAGCGTCGTGCTTGTTAACAATAATTACAATAATGTATAATTGCATTTTTTAATTTAACCATGAGATTTTTATTTATCATCTATCGATGGAAAACTTTTTGGTTACCATTTTCTTCATTCAAAATATTTCAAATATTAAAAATTTAATATATTTTTATTGGGAATTCGAACTATGGATATGATGATAATGGGAAGGATACTTGATTTTATAAGTAATGATATCTAAAATAGAATTTATTTAAATAAATATGTAATATAATATATATCTTGTAAATAACTAAATTAATTTATTAGTGATAATATATATGTATAATTGCTTATTATAACAAAAGTAATTAGTTAAATTTCACTTTTTATAATTTTTATTAAAATGGTATTTATGTAACCTATAGGATACAGACACCAACGCCATCTGGGCCGAGTGTGAATTTAAATTGATTTGTATAAAAACCGAGATTGTCAGAAAAGAAAAACGTTTTTCGCTAAAAACGTGAGAATTTGTATTTGTATTGTTGAAAAACCCAACGTGTACATATTAAAAATAGAGTCTACCACCGACGGCCACTACCGTATACTTATGATAATTATTGCTTTTCTATTTCATCTTTTGAAATTTGTAATAACGAAAAATATACATTTTGAACTTTTATTTTCTGTGTAGAAAAGAGGAAATAAAATGAAAAGGGATAACAAAAAATTAAATGAATGTTCTACTATAATAAATAAGAACAAGTACTTAACTAATTTTGAAGTAAGAGATCCTTTTATAATAAATATTTTAAACAAAGTTAAAATATAATATATAACTATAAAAAGGATATTGGTGTGACGCGTATTAAAAAAATAACAAAAGTTGTTTACAGAAATTTACAAATATAGACATGCGTAAGAAATATTCCTAAAAAAACCAATACAGAAAGTTGATAGCGCGGTTTTTAACTCTTTATGAAGCAAAGAAAGAGAAAGACTAAGACATAAGAAAGAAAAGTAGTAACAGAAATTTTATAATGAAGAGCATGTGTGAAGAATTTAATTTGTTTATTAAGCCCAATGAACTGACTTAAGGAATCATTGCATTGTACCGACAAAACATGAAGAAGAAACTTGTGAATTGTGATGTTCATATCATTTTCCCCTGGGCCACGTGGCATAAGATAAGACGTGGACTTTGATACCATACCACCATGTCGATAATGATAATACCAACTTCAATTAATAACACTTCTTATGAACTAAACAAGTAAATAATAAATATCATGTACAATTTTCCAGGTTACAAGCATGAAGTTTTGTAGCATAGCAGCAGAACAAACTGGTTTTATCTCTCCCACCACTCTTCTATAATTACGATCTCTTAGTCTTCTCTTAAACTAAAACATGGTTCAGATGCATTCCATAGCTCCTACACAACCCATTCTTCATCATACTAAGGTTTAAGGCCACCGCCACTTCCATGTCTCCTCAGTTTTTTACCCCTCCATGGAACCACCAGCTTCCACCCTTCACAAATACTTCTCTGCAAAAAATTTAAGACATTGTAAATTAGACACCCTTCTCATTTTAATGACAGATCTGACACAAACACTAACACACAATAATATTGTCACACAACTTTCTTGACGCAGGACCCTTCAATTTATACATTTCTATCATTCAATTTTTATCCACTCAAAACAGCAAGTTTCATTTGGGTACTGGAAAGTAACTTTATTCAAGTGAAACCCCTAATACATGCTAAGAATCGAAGTCCCAAGTGAAGTACTATACAAGCACGATGTGTATGTAGTTTCATTTCCCAAACAGAGGTGGGAAAGAACATTGGATGGAGCTAGGAAGAGTAAGAGCTTACCCAGACGCCAGAACGTTTCATGTTTGGGATGTGGGTGTCTAGAATGGAAGTGTCAGTGTCCTTAATATCAGTGGAAGAAGAAGGAAAGACATGACTGGCCCCAGTGACCTCTCTTTTTCTGAGTTTGAAGGCCTTTTTCTTCCAAGAACCAAACAAGGCAAAGTCCTTGAAGCCCTCAGCTTTGGCGAGAACCATGGCCCCAAGCACCTTGCTATCAGAGCCATAGCAGTTGGCACTGATTCTGAAGGATGGAGAGCGAAACCTGTTGCTGGTGGAGACGTAGGGAGAGGGTACGAGCAACCTTGGAGGGAGGTCCAAGCATTTGGGTAAGAAATCAGTGGGGTTGGAGAAGGGGATGAGGGCACTGCATGGCCTTGGTTTTCCAGGCTCTTGTTCCCAACGAAAAGGAACTGCTGCAGAGGTGTGAAGTGGGGGAGTGGCCATTCCTGATCTCTCTGGGAACTCCATTGGTGGGATGGAGAACAAGGGTAGCTTTACTATGCTCTTCTGCTCCTCATTCTCTCCCTCAAAACCCATTGTTCTTCTTCACAAGAAAGGTGAACCAAGGAAACACCCCTTATGTACTACTTCTTATCCCTCTTCTTCACTAAGTTACTTACACCTACCCTTTCTGCACTTTCCCATCAACATCATTCTTATACCAAATTTTCGCACCGCCATTCCAATTTTACTTATTTTTTACATTGTTTCTTATCCAAATCTTATAACAAAAGTGAAATAGCGAGAAAATCTCGTCAGAAACAAAATCAATATTAACGTATTAATTTTATTAAGTTATTTTAGGATTAGATTCATGTAACTAACATAGAAAATGAAAGAATTTTAAATAAAATTTGATAGATGTGACTAATGTAACATAGTATAAACACTTTTTTTAACGTCAATTATTGTATTGAATTTTTTTTATTTTAAATTTAGGTTCAATTTTATTAGGAATTTATTCTTAAAAAAATAATAAATTAAGATTCATCTCATACATTATTTTTTTATCATGACGATAAAATAACAAGAGTTATTATATAATTTTTTTATAAAAATAATAAATACATAAATTAATTTTAATATTAAAAAATAATATTTTTTCTCTTAAAAATATTTATATAAAATTTGTCCACATATATTCGTACTTCATCATGCATGTGGACAAAGTTCTGCAGACACAACGCTATATAATCTGCGCATAATTAGGAAAGACAAGTAACCAGTAAAATAAAGTTGCAACACTTTTTTTGTGTGTCAGTTACTTTCTATTTAATAAATTTCATTATAATTTTATTTTGATGAAAAATTATGTAAACAGTGATACAAAGTTTATTTCTCACTTTATTACATAAAACTCTGTATTATATATTATGAAATATATGTAGAGTTATAGGAATTATAATTTAAGTCTAATAATTTATCTCTAAATATTCTAATTTAAAATTAATAATTTTATTAATTGGATTTAAATATCAATGTAAAAAAATTATTATAAATTTAATTTATTTCTAAAATCAGAAAATTTATATTTTAATTATATATTATAATTAAATTTTATTTTTAATTAATACGTTTCTCTAACAAATGTTGGTTTTTTTTATATAGGCATGAACATTGCATACAATTAACACTTAGTAACAGGATGAATGAAAAAAGAGAGTGAATGTGAGAATAAGTAGATAGAAACCATAGAAACCATGTTATATATTATACTGTAAGCATGATTTGAGTGGTAGAAATTTGATGAATATGTCTGGATGGACACACGTGCATGAAAAAAAGAGTGTGTTGTTTGTGTTCCTCTGTATATATATGGATTATTTTCTCATTTTTGAACGGTTAGTGTTTGTCGATAGTGAATATGATTGATGAAGCTTTGGATACGAATTGTGATGAAATTGAGTTGCATAAGATTTGATGAAGAGAGGATGGATTGGGAACATGACATGCCGTTTGAAACAAGTCATCTTCCTGTTTGTTTGGCAGAAACATAAATCTTAGGAATGAAGGTTAATAATATGTATCCAACACTCTTTATTTTCAGACAACCAAAAATATAAATATCTTTCCCTTTCTTTCTCATATTCTTTTTATCCTATCAATCATTTTTATCTTTTCTTCTTATCATCACTCGACCTGACTCATTTATTAAATATCCAACATTGTATTTGTATTAAGATAAATACTATATTTTCCGATGATAAAAAAAATCAATATCATAAAAACTCAAATATTCTTCTAATATTATAATCATAAATATATTTTAAAAATTCTTAATTATTCACTGAATATTTAATAGAAAATATGATTATACATTTAAATACTTTAAATATAATCGAGTTTTAAAATAATATTAATTATTTATTAATTCGATACTAGTAAAAAATTTATTCTACCTTCTGACATACACTTTTACACTTACATATTTTTGTTTTATTATTTTTCATATATGTATATGATATTATTATTGATTTGGTTATTAAAGAATTTTTATAGTTAATTTTTTTTTCATATTTATTAATTTAGAATTTATTCTTTATTATTAAAATTTTATTTTTCATCATTGTTAATATTATTAGTGATGAAGAAAAGAAAGAATGATGTTACATTAACATAGAAGAATCACATTCGATATATAAAAGAAATTGATCCTATAAAATAAATAATTAAAAAAAAAACAATACTTATAGCAAATTAATTATAATAGAAATAATAAAAATTAATTTAATTGTTTTTGCTTTTAACATCCCTTTAAATTTATAATAGACTTACCTGTAATCATAATTTTTTTATTTTAAACTTTATAAATTGAGTTTCTAAAATATATTTGGGAAACATATCAACAACTTGAAATTAAACAGAAAGGTGAATAATTTTATTTTCTATTAAAAATATTTATCACATCTATTATGAAGGTCCAATTTAAAATGCTTAGTTCTTGAATGATATAGATTATTTTTATGAGTAATGATTTACGTGAATAATTAGGTGGATTGATTAGAGAGTCTTAAAAAGATTTCCATATTAAGATAATTTGGGATTATGGTGAAGGTTCACTTCTAAAATCTTAAGAGAAAAGAGAATATGAAGGTTGGATGATTATGTTTGTTGGAAAATTAAAATAAACACATAATAGGCATTGAAGTAGATATATGTTAATGAAACATGAAAGGGAGAAATAACAAGAAATGGAACATGTAATGGAAGAGAATTATGTCACTTACTGGAAGACTCAAGATAAGTGATAAAGATAAGTAATAACGCCGTCACTTGATATTATTAAAGATAATATAATGTTAAAAAAGAAGGTGTAAAATTCAACACACAAATTAAATATGATTAATATTATATTAAATATTTGAAATTTTAAATACATATGATTATTAAAACTCTTCTACCTTATTCTTTTTTTATATTTTGTATTGTTTGAACACGATGATATTCTTTCATACGGAAGAATAAAAAATTGATTTCAATAAAAATAAGAATAGATAAACCTAATATATGAAAATTATATTATTTTATAATTAATTAATATAAATAAATTAAAATAATTTATATTTTAAGAGAATTCATAAATGTAATAGAATTAATGATAAAATTATCTTTCATATTTATTTTAAAAGCTTATTATAGATTATTTTTAATCATTATAGTAATAATAAATAAATATTTTCAAATGTTATATTTAAGTATAAATATAGATATAAAAAAATTAAAATCATATATTTTTAAATATTAAAAAAGTGAATGGATCCCTTTAAAAATATAAAAATAAAAATAAATTCTAAAATAAATATAGGAATAATATATATAGTCTCTTTTTAAAATATTAACAAATAATTAATAAATTGCTTTTTATCAGAAATATTTTTCATAATAATTAGCAAATGTCAAGCATTTAATATGTTAAAAGATATATATGAAATGAGAAAAGAAATTCATTCTCAAGTTTCAAAAATTTGGACCGAATTTTTATTTTTCATAATTAAAGGAGTAATTGATTTTTTAATTACTTAAATCTGTTATATGTAATCTTGTTTCTCTAAGTATTTTCATACTCATCAAGATTTCTAATGTTTAAAATTAGATTAGTTTATTCTTATTAATTTTTCTATATTTAGGTATTTCTATTATATAAATATTTTAGAATTTATGATAAATTTAACATATTAAATAAGTTTAATTTTAAAAGAAAAATTATAGAATAAATCTACTGAAATTTAAAAAAAATATACAAAATGAGGCATAAAAGTTTCAAAAAATCCAAATGTTTATTTTAAATAAAATGAAATATTAAGTTTTGACAATAAAAATAATTTAAAATATTTTGACAAATTAAAATTACAATTTTTTTAATAAGATTATTTATGTTTAGGTTTCCCAAAAATATTACTGAATTAAAAATAAAATTCAGTGAAAATTAAAGCATAAAAATACAGTTAGTGCATGTTTGAAAATTCTCATTAAATTATCTCAGTTTTTTTTTGTTGAAATTGCTGGTAAGATTTTAGATAGATGTTCATTTATTTTATTCCTACCTAATTAATTCATATTTGAAAATAACAAGTTGAAATAATTTTAGATAACTTTTTATGTTCAATACAAAATTTATAATAAATTTTATAACTACCTTTCATTTAGAAAATATAAATCACTTCAGAGCAAAATTAATTTTAACCAAATTGATTTTTCAAAATCATTTCGTGTTTCAAAATCATGTTAAAAATACTAGTTTGTAAGAAACTTACAAATCTAATTGTTCATGCATATATTTTTGTATATTTTATACATTTAATCCATCATATATTAAAATTAACTAATGGCTAAGATTTCATGGTGTAGAAGGAAGAAAACAAAAAGCGAAGCTTAGAAATTGTTCAATGAAAAGACTAATAAAACAAACACTCTTTACATTTTTTTGTCAAATTCATGGTGGTGTTGTGATAAGCCAAAATTCATCATTATGCCCACCACACTCCCAACTTCAAAGTCAACAACAATGTAAACCACAACATAAGGAACAAACACGATAAGAACAATTTTTTTCTTAAAAAAATTGTTTTTCTATTATTTTTTACTTGTAGTCCTTTTAAAAAACAATTCTATTAGAATCTCTTTGTTTTTAATCTATAACAAATTGGCACATTGATTATCATTTTCGATTTTAATTTTATAAAATATGAGAAATTAATAATGATTTTGTGAACTATAATAATTTTATAATTCTGGAGGATGACTAAGTTTAGTTGAATACAGCTCAGTTACTAGTGACCAGGTACGTCGCTTTCACGTGATGTTTGCCTTTGAGGGAAAAAAAGTCATATTTAAATCTGATTTATTTATTTAAATGAGTATAATTTTAAACTAGAGTTTGATTTGTCAAAAATTAAATAAATTTGAGTTTATTTGTTAAAAATCTCAAAATTTATAATATAACGAGACAAATTATTCTTTAATTAAATTCTGACAAATTATGAAATTTTTTAGAAATATCAAACATATATAACCATGTATAAAATATCATTTATTTGTTTTTTTAATATTATAATACATGTAAAAATAAATAAATAAAAATAATATATTGATATATAAAAAGGAAGTAGATTTTTGTGACAATACAAGTGAATGATGAAGTTAGGATTGTAGGTTTGTGTTTGGTTAGGTTCAAGGTATTCATTCTTGTGATTTATGATCTTCAGACTAAAAATGCATATGGGACAAACAGGACACAGCACCGACACTTACAGAAACTATTTCAGTCAAAATACATATAACAATTTTCTTTTTTAAGGTATTTGATAAAAAAATATCTTTATTTATTATACATTTATAATTAAGGTATTTAGATTATTTTATATACATAGTTCTTCTCTTTTTAGAAAGATCTTCTATAATAATTTTTATTTGAGGTATAATTATTTCATTCTTTTAAATTTTCTTTATCTTTTATTTTCCAAACCAAGCATTATAACATTGTTTTTCTTGTACCTACCCATTTTGTTAGAAAAAGATAAAGAAAATGTGCAATGAGTGTCATAGATATTGTTTAAAAAGAATACCAAATTCAGAATAAACAACCCTACAAATCCATTGCAAACTAAAAAACAAACTATAAAAAGGAAAAGTATAAGATTTTATCAATGAAATAAGTTTGTTTTTATTAAATCAACCCTGTTCACAATAAATTAGAGTATATCTTTCAAATAAAAGTATATAATAAAATTAATTTAAAAATAATGATTACATTATTAATTTTTTATTATGAATATGTTATTTGCGTTTACTGTAATTTATATATATGAATTTACAGTTAACAAATTGTAGATGTGGTCGATGGTTCTGAGCTTAGTTTAGATGTGCGATTCTCTATAATTAAAAGAAAAAACAGTTTACATATTGTAACTGTTTATGTAGCAATTTTTTTATAATATTTTCATGTTACTTTTATAAATAAAATATTTTTAAAACATTTATGTAAAATTTTATTTGAATTTAAATGAAATATATGTAGGCTAGTATATGAATAAAGAATAAAAATAAATATAAGTTTTAATACAAAATAATATTTTGTTGATAATAAATAAGTGATAACGATTAAATTAGAACAAATTCAGTAAAAAACAGAATATAAAAATAAATCAAGATACAAACATAAAATTAATATATTAAAATATATCAGTAAATTAAATTTTATAAAATTCTTACATTATTGAAGACTCGAGATTATTTCATTTCATAAATTTTACATCTCTTGATAACCTTTAGCATTAAGATAGCTCATCCTGAAGATTTTGAAAGAATACAAATAAAGATTATTTGATGAATAACTTAAAAAAAGATAGTGATCTATTATAAGACACTCTATCACATGTTTTTTAGTGAAGACCTTACCTAGTCTGAAAGAACTGTTTTAATGAAGTTATCTTAAGATTATATGTTGTTTAAGGATTCATTGTCCTATCTACATTTTATTAATTTCATAAATGTCTAAGTTTAACTTAAAGCTTGAAATTCTTTAAAAAAAAACTTAAAGCTTACAAGTGAATCAAATAAAAAAAATTATGGACTACAAAATTGTTACCCATAAAAAAGGTTTGGTTGAACATTTCCCATTGGCCTAATTGGGATTTTTTTTTCTTTTTACCTACACATTCTAAATTCAAATTTGGTCTTTTTAATGGGTTGTTTTAGACATTGGGCCGATCCATTTGGTGGGTTAGGCTTTGAAATGGAATTTAAGGTTGGGTTTGAGTAGGAAGGCACTTTGGGCCTAGTTAAAAAATGACCCAAATGGAAGGTATCTATCTAAATATATTTTCTGTACCTTCTAAAATATATAAAAATTAAAAATATATTACTTTCGATTCTCTGAACTGTTTAAATAGCGGTTTATATAATATTCAGTTTTAGTATCTCTAATTTTTTTTCTTTTAATATTATTTTTAATTTTAATATATATTTCTTTTGATTCTCTAAGTGGTTTAAACAGGGTTTCATAAAAGAAAAAAAATAGAATTATTATTAATGAAATGATTTACAGACTATTTTACATGGTTGACACAATTCATAGGCGGTATGAATAAAATAATTTAAATTATTATCTTTTTATATGATACAATTTTTATTTATAACAATTTCATTACTTTTCTTTATAACCTGCATAAATTATTATTATTAATTATTAATCTAAAAAAAAATTGTTTACAAGTGATTATTTCAAGGTTAGGATTAAATTTTCATTTATTATTTTTTGTAGCATCAACCAAGGATATGGCAATTCAGCTATTTTTACTATGTTATCTTCTCTTATATGGTACTTTAATTTAAATTCTCTTGACGTGACAAATGTTTTAAGTAACTATTATAATTTTTATTAACTCGAATTTTATGTTAAGCGTTTAAATTTTTATCATTATTTGTAATTTTAAATATCGTTTTTAATTTAAATCTTGATCCAATATATTAAATGTGAAATATTTTCCTTTATTTAAAAACACAATAATAAACGTTTTTTTTTGTAATATTTTTGAAAAAAAAATAGTAATGCTAATTTGAATTTTAAATTTGTAAGTTTGACCTATTATACCAATAAAAATAATATTTCTTAATTCTAATAATTTTTATTTATAAAATTTCACTTCAAATTAAAATATATGCATGAGAAGAATATTAATATAGGTTTAAACTATAATAATTATTGGGGAGTAGCCGACTCTACGCGGTTTCTCCTTTCTTTAGGTGTATCATACATTTTTTTTATCTAAATTTAAAAGAAAGTGATGAAAACTTTATATTTTATTATATGTTAAATTCCTTAAATTTGAAATAAATATGAATTAAAAAAATACTTTAATCCAAAAAAATATTAAGTACTTAAATCATGAATTAAAAATATTAAAACTTTTTCAAAGTTGATTTTAGTTACTACGCAGTAAATTTAAGAAAATGAAGTTTTATTTTTTAAAATTGAAAATACTAAAATATATTTTTAAGAATTTTAGATTTATTTAAAATAATAGTTAACGAAAAGATTAATTTATTAGAAAAAATAATAAAGGCATTATGTTTGAAAAAGATTATACAAGTAGTAAGAACTTTTAAACATGGGAGGAAAAGGTCACGGTGTGGTGACGCAAGAAAAACTAAAGATGCTTCCACATCGATTACTTGTTTTACTTTTTCATTCATGTTATGTTATGTTAGATCACCTATATCACTTATTGCCAAATAATACACACGGTCCCACTTAGATTCTCTTGTTTTGACCAAATTAATATGCATTCAATTTTCACTATCTTCATCAAAAAATTATTTTAATTTTAAATTAGTTAATCACTAATATTTAATTATACGTCCTGTAAAAATGAATGAAAATCATGGACAAACAGTGATCTAACTAATGTAAATAATGCAGTAATAAAGGACCCTAAGAAAGTATGGCATAAGAGATGTGACGGTTGTGATTTTGTTTGATCTGTACAACTTAGGCAAGTACATAAATCTATATCACTTTCAAAACTATGTTATTGCGTTCAAATTTTCACATTATTAATAAAATCAGACACTTAAACCAATAAAGATACATAATTTTGACTAATAAAGAAAAACAAACCTAATGAATTTGACTAAACCAATAGAAACTATAGAATGAGAAAAAAAAAAAAAAAAAAAGAATGTGATAACATATAGATAATAGAGAGAAAAAGAAAAGGGAAAGTGGAAAGTGTGTGAGACCCAATTTTGAAAAGGGAAAAAGAAGGTGAAACCCCAAAGGAGATGCATCTAGAGGAAGAGACCTGTCTGATTATTGCACCTAAAACAACACACTTCCTTTTGACCTCTTATGAGCACACTTCCTTTGACTATGCCATTTTCATAAACAATCTTCCCTGTGTTTCATGGAAAAACAATAAAATTGAGGAAATTGTTGGAAGCAAAGCAACCTTAGCCTGGTAGAGAATGCAAGAGACATAATTCTATATTCGCACAAACATTTATGTCTACTGTCTATTAATGTAACATCTGGAAAAAGTGACATTCTCCGCCGCACATGGAATAAATTTCTCCTTCTTATCATTCAATATGCTTTAAATTTTTTTTAACAGCTTTACAAAAGATGTTAAATGAAAGACAATAACAACTCATAGTGTAAAAAACTCATGGATGATTATCATTTTTATTTTATTTAGGTTGTCAGAATTGTAATCCATAAATCCCTAAAATACACCACATAAAATCGTGATCGTAACGGTAAAATTATGTATATACCAAAAAGTTTCCAAACAGAGTTAAGTGTTGGGTCGTTACCCAACACGGAAACATTTAAATAATATGCCAAAAATTATGATTACACAAGAATGAGCATTGTTATTTGTTTCGGTATGAGTTGTAACATCAATAACGAAAAACGCCAATCTGATAACGTTACCTTGTACCAAATTATATCAGTGGTGATTTGAAAATGTAGACAAATTAATTCTAACCACGTTAATTTCGTATCAGTTCGTGCCATTGTCGCTGGTAATGTCATTTCCCAACAACAACATCCATTCAATCAAAACATGCCTAACCCATAAAAAGCAAATAACTCGAGAGAGAAAAAAAGAAGAGGCATGCTTGTTTATCCAGATGGTACCACCCCAAAGAAAAAGTGTTGCCAAATATAAAGTACCTAAATGTAGTTATATTATATTAGTCCACTTACACACGATCACTACTCTACAATTTTAAATTTGCATAAAATTAAGCAATCCAAACCATCAAGCACCCTAAACCCCACACACTTTCCCCCTCCCAAACCAAAAAACTAAGAAGGTTAAGCTGTCAAATCGCAAGAGATTTGCTGAGTTTCCTCCCTATTCTGTGAATCTTGGCTCAACAAAGTCTCCTCACCCTCCGATGAACAAGCTGAATGCTTGCTTTTCAACTTCTTCACATCTTCCCTTGAACAAATGAAAATCCTCTTCGCCATACTACAGAACTCACTGCAATTAAGGGGAGAATGAAAAAGACAATTAAAGTCTAGTTTTTATGAATCAAACACATTGAAGGTAAAGCTAATAGTGCTAAAATTACTCACGGCCATGGATCATCACCCGCGAGCATCATGTCATTTTCATCATCAGTGAAAGTAATAGCCCATTTCGTTTGCATTCGAAGCTCTCCCTTGATGTCAAAAATTTTCTCAAGCTCATCTATGAGAGCCTCATAATCTTTTAAAACGGTAAGGTCAACTGCACGACCGACAGCAACACCTTGCATTTGCACCTTCTCAAACAACAATACTCACTCATCCATCAACATGTGATAGAAATTATGCAAAAGGAATTGAATTGTATACCAAAAAAAAAAAATGTTACATTCAATATTCCTACCCTACCATTGACCAAATTAAAGGCAGATCAATTTCCTTGCGTTGAGCTTAGCCTTTATGTTTATTTATTTCACTTTGTAGAAAAATATGAAAAGGAATCTTTAGAATATTAGTCTTAGGGTGGAAGATGTAGGTACCTTGGTCCGAGTCCTGGTGGATGGTACTGTGGCCTGCTTGGTATGTCTCTCATTGGGTGATCCATCAGAAATAATTTGCTTCTGCACCTTATTGGACAGTGAATAATTGGGATTCTGACCAGCCTGAGTTTCACATGCAGCAACAGGAATAGAATCTTTGGGACCACTAGAAATTATTGCAGCTGGACATCCCAGTTCTTTATCCGGGAGGGCAACATTAGTAAAATTGTTAGTCAAATTAACTCCAAATAACCAACAATCCATGGGATTCTCACTCCTTTTACCACATTCCACGGGATCATGTGCCAAATCATCATTCGGCCTAGATGAAACAGGGGCATACCCAGAGACAGTTGATTGTGCTGTGACAGCTTTGCTGTTTTTGGGGTCCGGAAAAAGGTTGGAAGAGACACTCAAATGTGGGGAAGAAGGCCACATTCCTTCCACACGGACTCTGGTGGAGCTGCTCTTGTTACCATTCATAGGATTGCCATTAATTTCTTTCGTCCTTGTAGACCATATAACTGGGCTTTCATTGCTTTGGACCTCTGAAGTGCCACCCAATGCTGTGGGGTCATGGGATAAGGATGGTCCATGGTACCACAAAGCTGGAGCAGGGGAATTAGGGCCAATTTCTACATCCAACCATCACATAATTTAAGTCAATGTTCATTTAATCCATAAACAACCAAGGACATGCTTAGATACCTTTTCTTTCTTTTTTTCAAAAAATGGAGAAGAAATTAATAACAAAATAAATTAACCTTTCCTTGAATTAAAATTAGCTTGTGCACTTCAACTTTTATAGAAAGTATCTCATCTAATTTCTTCAAAAGTTAATTCTAATTCTTATTTTATTCTCCTACAATATGTTTAGTCTAATTAAGAAAGGTTTGGTAAAATATCTCCTACCAGAAGATGAAATCTCAGGAGGCCTGGACCTTTTGCTCTTCACCACCTGTTGAGTGACATTCAAAGCAGTGGAAGCAACGAAAGGCTCTATTTCCCACGAAGAAACTCTCTCTGGCCTTGGGATTATTGCTGGTTCATCCCATTGAACCTAGTTGGCAAAAGATTATAAATGCTAAATTCAAACAGAACAAGAATTTGGATGGAAAAATGTAGGTCTAAGTTCACCTTCAATGAACGCCACTGAGAGTTCCGCCATCCTGGAGATACATCCCCAACCCCAACAATAGTACCAGAAAACCTGACCAAAAAATTAAAGTAATATTACAATAAAGGACCAACTAGAACTCAAGAGGACACTAAGTGCTTATAACAATTTTCTCTGTACTAAAATAGATACCTTCTCTCAGGTGAGTCCTCCACCTCAAATCTCATCTTGAAACGCATGCCAACTGAAAACTTGCAGTTGACGGCCTCCAGATATTTGTTTAAACCAATAATAAACTGGCTAGTCCTGAATGTATCAAAAGGTTTACACATTTTGTTACATTTTCATTATAAGCTTATGTGCCACCTAAAACAAATTTCAACATGTTTACCAACCTAGGTTTGTAATACACCAGAAACATGGTATTGGTCAAGAAAGCATGAGAGGCAGTGGCAAGGACTCCAAGATGCATACTCTGGCTAGATATCACAGAAGAAGGCATGGGACTTTGCTGTCGGGCTACACGCCTAACACCAACTCTCAGTTCGCCATTCTCTCCCCTGCAACAATCATGTCAAGACCAAAGTGCAGACGACCACAACAGATGAAACAATAATACAAGCCTCTTAAGTTTAAACACCTTAGAAACACAAAAGCATCTCCAGCAACAAGTCTCTTCGATGTGACAAATGTACTCCAACCAGTAGTGAGCAAGTGCCTCCTTGGTTGACCTGATCATGTTTAAAGAAAGGGAGAAACAAATTGGCCACAAGAAAAATAGTGGATGTGAAATTTATGTTCCCTAGCCTTCTTCATTTTCATCCATACTAATTATGATATTCACTCTCTTCAGAATTTGAATACAGGTCTATATCATAAGTCCCCAAAGAAGAACTGGAATATTAAAGCAAAATTACCTCTGAATATATGCTTAAACTTCCACTCAAACCCATGAAGATCCTTTGCTGCCAATTCCTGAGTGGGGGTAGTTTGGGTCATGTCCTACAATATATATACAAAAGTAGCAAGCGTGAAAATAAGGAAAGTTGGGTTTTCATTAAATATATAGAGGCTAAAGGAAACTCAGAGAGGAAATACCAATTGAGGCAGGCACTCGGTAGCATGCCTCCGCAGAACCGAAAATCCTCCATGAGTGCTAGTATCAGAAGCAGTTAATATCTTACTAAAAGAGTGAAAACTCTGTTTCTGTGTCTCGGGTGGAATTGGGTCTGGACTCGTTGGCTCATCTTGCTGAATAAAACCACAAAATAAACCGAGATAACTCCTTAGAAAATTTTTTCTCAACTTTCAACCTGAAAAACTATTTTCCTTCAGCATTATGCATTTCACAGTCGCAGAGGAAATCGTAGAGCAAGCAAAATACAACAAAAACCCATTCTAGGTAGAGTAATAACGAGGGAATTGGGTTTATAAACTCAATTATATTCTCTCAGAGTAATTAAATGGATCCACAAGACCGAAGCTAAAAAAAAAAGGATGGGAAACATGTATAATCTCACATTTGACTCCGGGAGCAAAGTGATACGAGCATAAACTTCATCTGTTTCTTGTTCCGCCTACAAATTAACATAAAAGCTTATGATAAGTACATGAATCACAATACAGAACAAGCAAGGAAAGGAATAAAAAACATTACCAGCAACTGAATGTGTACAACACGACAGAGAATCTTGGGTGGGAGATTGAAATGAGGAATTTGCTGGCTCAGTTCCTGGTTCAGTCCCTGATTAGTCGAAGCTTGCAACTGCAAAATAAAAAGACCAGAACTCGTAAATTTCAAAGCAAAATAAAAAAACCCGAAAATTACCCAAATAAGAAACAGACTTGTTCCATGTGACCCTGCGGGAAGTAGAAAACTCTCTCCCCTTCGCAAGGAACATCCACCAAAGGCCCCGCACATAGCTTCCATAGCTGCGTGTACAGATCATCATCACCCACACCTAACCGAACACAAATCAAAAGAATTAAGTAAGATCCTCGTTTTACAAATGAAAGCCAATGCTCTGCGTGGTTTCTCAGAAAGTAAACGACTTCTCCCCTTCACTCTCCTTCCAACACAGCCCCAGTAAGGAAAACGCAACACAACAACAATTGAATCAAAACCGCGCAGACCCAAGTTCCTCTAAACCACAAAAACCTCGTTGAGAACCTTGAAACTGCTTCAAACATTAAAAAAAAAAAAAAACCACTTGGTTTTGTTTGCTAAACTTTCTAAGCAACCAGGCAGAGCAAGCGCCACAAAATCCCATCGAAGAATAAGCCATTGACCTGTTTCTGTCTGAGAACTGGGCACACAACTGAGAGGAGCCTCCAGATGTGCCATTGAAGAACGACGTCGTACAGAGAGAAGAAGAGAAAGAGAAGCAAAAGCTGAAAGCAGGTGCAGAGTGAGAAATAACAGATGAGATTACCCCATGAATACAAAAGAGAGAGAGAAATAGACTGCGAGACAAGACAGTTATACGCGAGTGAGTGAGTAATGATGAAGAGTCAACAAGTTTCCTCCTTTTCGCTTCTCACTTGTGTAACGATCCTGCCACAGAATTTATCTCTTGTCGCTTTTAACTCCCTCGCACTGCTTCAGTTACAGAACTCAAGGCCAGTTTTTCTTTCTCTTTCTTTCGCCCCTCCTTTCTCTACAAAACCCTTTGGAATAACGAAAGCTTTTTTTATAGGTGCCACCGATGATGATTATTTTCCTCCGGAAACAGCTCAATCGACGTTACCAAATTCAAAAGACGTGGTGTGGTACTCGTTTTTTTTTTTTTTTTCCTTCTTCTTGTTCTTCTTCTCTCTCTTGTCTTCTCTGTCTATCTATTATAGATTGATTAAGTATCCTCTAGTCTACAGAGTCCGCTTAGCCTACTGTAATTTGTTCTCCTCAAATGAAACTCATTGGCCATCATTTGGGTGGAAACCACACTTCATTATTAAACAACAAACGTGTTTTTGTTTCTATTTTCAATTATGTTACAAAATACTCATATTGCTCTTTTCTTTTCTTTTTTACTCGTACCAAGTTTTTTTTATCAAAATACATTTCTCTTCCACTTTTCATCATGCGAATTTAGTATTTATGTTTATATCCTACGTAGTGCTGTTTGAGTGTGTATGCTTGTACTTTAGGACATGTGGGTTTATTTTTTAAGACAAAAAAAACTCAAATCCTAATTCTTCTCTCTCAAACCAATCCTAATTCACATCCTTCATTATTATTTTCTTTCAATCACTAATAATTAGTATTTATTTTTTTCTTAACCATTTATGTCATTGTCCTTGAATTAAAATCATGTTCCGTTTTCAAAATTTACTTTAGCTTTTAGTGCCAAACTTTTATTACAATTTATTAAAGTAAAATTCTAGGTTTAATTGAAAAACAAACATTATAAATAAATATATGTAAAGCTCGATTAGTTTTCAAATATATTTTTTCTTCAAATAAGTTATAAAACATATGCATCATTTAAACGACAAATAAGTTAAAAATTAATTAAACATGAATTTAGAGAGACAAAATTTTAATACAAATACATGATGTTTGTATTTTATTTTTTTTAAGGCGAGATTTGTACATGAATGATACCAATTTATTATAAAAGTTTCAAGTTAACTACTAAATTTATAAAATTTAACCATAAAAGTTAAGTTAACATTACCATCTTGAAAAATATTTTACGTTTTATAAAACTTTAATTATCTGCTAATGACTTATTACAGAAGAAGGTATATCATGACCCAATAAATTTCTGTGAGTATGAAATTTTTGGTACTTATATAAGTTTATTTGTGATTCTTGAGTACTTTTTTACAAAAACTGTCTATGGAAACCCATATTGATTCCACTACATAATATTTGGTTGCAAGAAAAATTAATGTAATTTTCAATTAAGAGAAGAAGATGGACCCTAAATCTTGAATTTGGTTTTTCTTTTGACTTTTTGGTGCTCAAATTCTATTATATTAGTTTAAATAAAATCTTAATTATTTAATTTTATTTAATTATAATGATTGGTTTGTAAAAAATATAAAATAATATTGATTAATTTAACTTTAGGAATCCAATGTAAAAAAATCCAGAAGAAAAATCAAACTTGAGCATTTAAATTCATTGTTATCATCAGTGGATGTTAGTTGTTATACTTTGTCCTAATCCAACAAGCTATTAATATAATTTTCCTTAAAAAAATATTAGTATAATATATTTAACAATCAAATTATTTTAAATATAATAAAAGTTATAACCAACCAATGTTCTTGTTATGAAAGAAATTTTACACTAAATCATATCTTTTAAAGTTTTTTTTAGTTTACTCCTTACATTAAAATAATAATAATATATTCAATCATTTATTTTAATTAAATATTTTATTAATAAATAAATAAAAATAATAAATAATAAATAAATTAAAAATTAAAAGAATCACATAAATATAATGACTAATATATTCTTAATTATATAAATGTTGATCTTTATTTAAAATCTAATTAAAAGAATTAAATTTAATAAATTTATTACAATTAAGTATTATAATTTTTATTAAATTTATTAAAAATAATATATCATATTTATTAAATCTTATAATTAGATATAATAAAATAATTAATTATTAAATAATATTATAAATAAAAAATATAAAAAATATTTATCTTTCTAATTATATATTAAAATATATTATATTATTTTACTATACTTGAATGTCATATATTTTATATAATTTGAAAGAGTCATAAATAACTGACAACATTAAATATTATCTTCAGTTAAGTATAAATAATACGACAAAAAAAATTTATATATAAGTTGGTAAAATTATTATGTTAATTGATGTATTATTTGTTAGTACAATACAGAACTGAATATTATGATCATGTTTCGGATGCAGTTGGTGTATCTTTTCATGATTTAATGGAAATTTAAGTTGAAAGCCGTACATGTTTTTTTTTTTAAAGACGGTATAAGTTAAAAAATATGGGAAGTGCATATTTTCTTATATTTAAAAAAACATTATATAAATACAATTTTTGAAATATAATTAGTTATGCTTTTTTATGATTATTCTTTTTCTCTCTTAAAAAATGTATTCTGCAAAGATTTGAAAAGACCTAACTAAAGGATTTAGTTGTAAAAGTGTGAGACATCTTGACTTTTTGGTAAATTTTGTACATTTTTGTTTTTCTAAAAGGGAATTATATGATATTGATGAGACTTATTGTGCTTGTCTATTTTAAGCATGATTAGTATAATATCTGTGAAATATGATTTTAATGACATATTAGATAAGATAATTTTTGGTAACTTAATTATTAGTTTAAGATAAAGAGGATATACTTTTAATATTTTGTTTATATACTGTTGTTATTATTATTTTTTTATATTTTGATATTATTTAAATTCCATCTGTTTCAGGGCAAATGTAAAATAAAAAGTCGTTGATGAAGAAAAATAAAAAAAAAAGAAAGAAAAGTTTTTCAAAATTATCTTTCTCGTCTCTTTCCAAAATAAATATATGAATAATTTTATAAATAAACCGTTGCTCAATTTTAAGTTATTTACTTATCATTTTTAGAAATAACAAATTTTCTTTCTTTTTCTGTATTTTTTTTTTAAATGAACAAATATACTTTTTCATGCTATTTTATTTCTATTTTCTATATTTTTATTTCATTTTATTTTCTCACAATTTCTTTTCTTAGAATTAAATATAAGATTAATATTATTTTTCCTTTTGTATTTCCTTTTACTTTCCTTGTACACTATTTCCTTTTTAATTTCCTCTTTATATAAAACATACCTACACTAAACAATTAATTACCTAAACATAATAGTATAATCATAAATTCATGTATTATTACGACTTCAAGTTCGGTATATTAAAAATAATAAGAAAAATTAATTTGTGTCTGATGTTGAGTGATTTTCTCGTTAAGAAAGAAGAATGTTTATAAATAACTTTGAACTCTTAACAGATATGAAGTCTTTGCATACACTAAAATAAGCTTTCAACCAAAACCTTTTTTCTAGTATCGATGTTATAGTCTTACTTTAAAAAGGAAATTTGATAAATTAAGGAAATATAATATTTATAAACAATCATTAAGTTTGAGTTTTGATATCAAATATTTTTATGTATAAGAAAAAAATAATATATGTTATTGGGTATAAAAAAGGTAATTTAAAAAAATAGTTAGATATATTCTAATGTTTTTTTTATATTTGTATTAATTTTTTATCTCTCTTAATTTTTTTATATTTTATTTCAACTAAATATATATAATTTCTATATATTTTTTATATTTTATTTATTAATCAAGGTTCAACCATATATTAATGTATTAATAGGTAAGTAATTTTTTTAAGTTAAAGATGAATAATTTTGTTAATTAAATTCTATAAAATATGTTATGATATTTAATTATTTTTAAAATTAATTTAGAAAGTGATATTTATTTTTTATTTATATATTATAATTATATTTATTTTTAATTAATTTTTAAATATTTTTAATTTTAGTTCTGACGTAAACGTGATCATATAAGTAAAAGTAGATAAAGTTAGGGAGTTTAATACCTTAACTTTTGTATTCCCTCAAAATACTTAAAACAAAGTTCAAATATCATAAGTGTATCAAAGAAATAAACTAAAATTAGAGTAGATGTACGCATAATTTACTCTGTTTAATTTCTTTTCTGGTTTTGATGGACTAACAGATTAAATAATTGTTCATAGAGTTAAATAATAACCATGACAAGCACTAGGGTTATGAACTAATGATTCTTTACGCGGTTTATAATGAAATCGAATATGATGTTGAATATCTTTAATGCAAGTTTCAAAAGAAATGGGTGGTGACACTTTGAGGATGATATTTTTCATTCTTAAGAAGGAAAAAAATGACAAGATAAAAGCTTGGTATCATAAACTCCCAATGCATCGGACAGAAAGGATCTTCTTTTGATTAACCTAACTATTTCGTGGCCCTTTTCTTAGCCTGAAAAAGCAACAGAGTTAACAACTGGGAATTGATTTAAAGAATGAAAATGGAGATCTAAATTCTGGAATGGACCACACACCACAGTGAGCTTTTCTGATGCATAATTTGTTTCACTTTTGTTTAAAATATTGGCGTGGCCATGAGAGGGAGAGATAAATATTATGAAACTGTAAAAACAAAGAGGATTATGGGCGGCAAAAATATAATAATTTTTCATAATGGTGCTCTTATCTTAAGCTACTTGTAAGAACCTTGTTATCTCATCGAATATATTATTTTGTTAGTATAATTAATATTCATTCAATCTTTTCATACACTAGATTCCATGCAAGAGATACTCCATATTACTCCTATTTAACAAGGTTAATAATGTTCCACAATGTGCTACTAATTGCTTCAAACTTTATTTTATTTTGTTTTCTAAATTTTTCTTATATAAATGTTTGCAAATAACTTTGTCCCTAGTATCTTTTCTTAAAAAAACAAAAAGTATGGTAACTTTAAACTCACACTTGTCAGTATTTTTAATATGTGAGTCTACATATCTTGGTAAATCATATATTATATATTATCTATAAGATTTTATTCTATTAAAGTAGATTTATAAAAATAAATCTATTGAGATTTACGACATTTCATTTGGTGTAGACTGTATAAATTTAATTTCAATTGTTAAGATAGATCCAAATAAAAATAAGAATAATACTATAGACTATGTTATTCATGAAAGGAAGAGTTTAAGTTTTTCAAATATTTTATTTATGAAAGGACGCTTTTCTATAAAAAAAATATTATACTAACATAATGTCGAAAACATTTTTCTTTTATATATATAGGCATAATCATTTAGAAAATTTTGAACAGAAAGTTACTAACTGATTTATGCAATAATTTTTAATTAAAAAATAATTAATTTATTAAAAAATTACTAAAATCATCTTAAAAATACTCATTAAAATTATTAAATATAGATTTATTTATATAAAAATATTATAATATCTAATTTAACTTTTGTAAAATTAGTTTTTAAGATTAAATTTATAACTTCATTTATTCATTTATATAATGTAGTTTAATTTTATATGAAATATTTAAAATACTTCCTCATATTTAGAACTAGTGTATATCATTCAATATAATTTCGATATATTGAGAATGAGTGTTATTAGATCCAACAAATTTTTATTAATTTCAGAAAAATAGATTTGTATTGAGCGAAATTAGTTTTAGGAATTACTCTTCGAAGAGATTTAATTTTTATTGAGAAAATTCCTATCTGTTAAACAGATTATTCCTATAATTAAATTATTTGTTTGGATTAATTTTGAATGAAGGAAAATAAAATATATAGTTATGTATTGATTTGAGAATTTAGCATTATTAGGAATGAAAATGATTTGCAACGAAGTTTTTGTATTCCATTTTCCTGTGTTTAATTTAAACGATTGCCAAAATAATTGCTAAAATAAGGAACTTCTAAATATTGTTAATTTAGAAAAGCATATAAGATATAATGAGTGTGGTGCAAATTTGATTTTGATATTGATGTTTTTGTCTTTGTGGGGGTATCTTAAAACGGTAGTCAAAGAATGTTCACGTATTATATTTGTTATCTTCAAAATAAAAAATATTACAACAATAGCTTCGGGTCAACAGAAAAAGATACATCATCATAATTTACTACAATTATCATTATTATTATAATAATAATAATAATTATTATTATTATTGAAAAATCTTATATTAATTAAAAATAAAATCGAATTATAATATATAAATAAAATATAAATTTCATCATTTAAATTAATTTTTTTTATATTAATTTAGTTTTAATATTATGTAGAAAATAATTAGTGATTATAAGTATAATTATTTTCAAAATCAGTTCATGAAGTTTACATTAAATTACGTTATTTTTAATGAATATAAATTTTTTTAATAATTAATGGAAGATGGAGGGGATTGTCGTAAAGAACGGTCGTGGTTAAGCCTCGTAATATCTAAAGCAAAGTAGGTGATCGAACATTCATATGATAATGTAATCGTGCTCACACATTCCTCCGTTTAGTCAAATAATACCAATTAATTTACCATAAATAACAAAAACATTCATCAGTTATAACAAATAAAGTAACGCTTTTACTTCATTTAATTAAACAATTATAGTTGAATTTTGTGGATAAAATATCGTGTTTACAATAAATATTCCACTAAACACTGTCAGTTATGTTTGTTTGACGAAGATTAATCTTTGGTAAAATTAATAGAAATTTTGTATAATAATATAACTATAAAAAATAACATAAGAAATAATAAATTAGAGAAAATGCTTAATTTTCTCTAGTCTTATATTTAATAACATAGAAATTATTATTATTATCTTATATTTAATAACTATTTAGCTTAATTTAACATCTCTACTCTTCTTTTTTAACATATATATACAATCTCAATCATTATTATTTTTTAATAATTTTATTGTAGTATATTTTTTCTAACCTCAAAGATGCTTGTTAAATGAAAAAATTGATAAAAAGTAAAAGAAAAGTTCACGTAAAAAGAAAAATAAAATAAAATAAGTAAAAATTTAATGAAAAGAAAAAAAATTGAGACTAGATATATAAATAATCGAAACAATATAAAATTTCACTTTTTTAAATAAATAAAACTTAACTCTTTTAATTGAAAAAGTTAAACTTAAATAGTTTTCTAACATAACCCTGAAAAAGTATACTAACTTAATCTAAAAAGGGAGAAAAATCAAGTTCTTGATTTTGTGAATGATGAAATGTCATGATTTATGTGACTAATCGTCATCTTAATTGGGTTTAGGCAAGAAAAATCAAGTTATATAACAATAAAACTTTATTTTCACTAAATTAACATCTATTAGCCATAAACTGGTAACTATAATTTTATATAAAATATAAAAACTATCTAATTTAAAAATAGGCTTAAATTCACTTATAGTTTTCTTGTCAATGTATAATTCTAGTGTCTATAAAATTTTAACTGTAAACTTAGTCTCTAATTTTTAAAATTAAATAGTTTTGGTCTGACGTTAATATAATTTAATTATGAAAAAAATATTAACATAAACATTAAAATAACATATATTAAAGTTTATTTGTGAAACCTCTTACATATTATTTTCAATAAATAATTTAATAACATATTAATAATAGACGTCAAATGATTTAACTTAAAAGAAAATTTAATATTTATTTTATAAAGAATAAAAATGCGTATTCACGAACTGTAGGATAAAAAGTAAATTTAAACCTTACAAATATATTTAAAATATTCTGATTCAAAAATAAAAATTCAAATTTAGTTTAAATATAATTTATCTATTACACCCAATTGGTGAACAGTTATGTAATATCCTCCATAGAAAATGATTCATAATTATTAACTTTTGACCTTTAAAGCTGTCAATATTGACACTTAATTTACTATCCATGTTCTTTTTCTAGTTTATTAAATTTGAAATATTTGGTTTTCTTGCCACATTTTATGCGTACGTGTTACATAGCTGGTTTTAGAAAATATAGGAAAATGATTTACAGAGAAAAAAAAAATCTCTTATAAATAACTTATGTCAAATTATAACGAGAGAATACACAAATAAATGGAAGCTTATTACATTCCCTCTTCAATTTTAGACTTAAATTTATTTTTAATCTCTATAATTTTGTGAATAAATAATTTTAGTTTCTATAAAATTTTAATTATATATTTTTTTATTTTTAAAATTAAACAGTTTTGATTTAACATTAATATAAATATTTTTTAATAAATAAATTTAACATATCTATTTGAATAATTTATTGATAAATTTACTATTAATATCTTATGTGAATAAATAATTAACATTTAAGATATTATCTTTTTTTTTTAGTAACTAGATAATATATTGATAAAATTGTAATTAAATTATTTAATTTTGAGAAATTAAAAAGGTAAAATTGTAATTAAATTTTTATAAAAATTAAATATACATATAAAAAAATTAAGAGTCAAAAGGGATTGAAACTTAAATTTTAAAAAGGGATTGAAACTTAGATTTTAAAAGAGAAAAAGAAACCTATGAATTTAGTAGTATTCAACTTATGCTGATTTTGTTTGCCTTCTTTAAATATAGAAAGTTAAAGAAGAAAATTACTAACATGATGATACTTCTTGATATTAAATGTTAAACATTCTTTTATAATAAGATCGAGGTATTTTTTTATTTTATATTTTTTATATAGATTTAACTGATAAGAATAAGGGTGTGTGCTTATAAAAATATTTCTACATAATAATTCAATAAGATATGAGAAGCACAATAAATATGTAATTAAATTAAAAAAAAGTTATATATATTTTTTAATTATTTATAATATTTCAATTATCTATATTTGGTGCTTGTGTATTTAAGATGTTAGCTAATAATAAATCAATTATTTATCTCAATTAAATATTATCACTTTAAATCAATTAATAACTTCATGTTCAAATGCTTATGATTATATACCTAATTATTCTCAACACATTATTAGTACATTGATCCTTAGATAATTTGTGAAGCTTAGCAAAGCAGGATTTTGTAAGAAAATTTCTTATTGGCCAAAATGTTTGAAAAATATAAAGAAGATTTCAAGCTCAATATAAGGAAATATTTTTTACACTTTTAAGATACATCTTTGAATTTTTTGGATTATTTTCATGAAATTTTTTCTTATTAGATGTTAATGTAAGTTGTAAACTATTTTCTAGAATCATGAAATCATTATATCATTAAAAAAAAATTATATTTAAAATTAATAAAAAATATAATTTTTTTCATAAATTTTCCACAATTATTTAAATAATATATTTATAAGTAAAAAATGAGTAAAAAATTATTTTTTATTATTTTTCAAAAAAAATCATAAACTAATAATTTTTTTTATAAACAAATTTTTTAAAAATTTTCTTCAAATAAATTTATAAAAAAATTTCAATAAAAAATATTTAATTGATATTTTTTTATATAAAAATAAATTTGTAAAAAATATTTCATAAATAAATAATTTTATTATTATAATATACGAGAATTATGATATTTTGGTAGACAATTTTTTTAATAAATTATTATATATTTTTTAAATATTTAATTTTTCTTTTTACTTTTGATGAAAAAGTTTATATATATTGAAAAAAAAAACTGTATTCATATATATATTTATATAAATTATTTTTATATTATTGATAAAAGAAAATTATTATTATTCTTCTTTTTATATATTGTGATGAAAAATTCAAAATTGAATATCTGTCTTATTTGTTTTCATTATTAATTATAAATAGAGCAATTATGATTGAATATTTACAAATGAGGATTTTGGGTTTCAATTATTCCTATAAATTCCTTTTTAACAATGAAAGTTAGATTATCAAAATATTTTTTTATTATCTATAAAATTTTGGATGATTTTAAATAATTAAGAAAAATTATTCTACTTTTAAAATATAATAAAAATTATGGTAAAAAAAAAAAGTTGATAGTATAATTTTCATAAACACCGAATTTTGTGGGTACTTTATTATGGATAATCTCTTTATAGTTTGGATTAGAAGTGTAATGGAAAATAATGCAAAACATTAAATAGATAAAAGAAAATATGGTTTCGACGAATAAAAAATATAGCAATACAAGTTAAAAAAATTGTTTTCCTCATTTATATTAGTGAACAAGAATAAAAAAAGAATGTATAAAAAAAATATTATTTGATTTGAAGTTATATTATTTGAGGTTTATATTAGGAAAATCAGAATATTAGTGGGGTTAACGAGTTGAATGCACGCGCCATGCGGAAACATTTGTTAGGTTTGGTCACTTTATTTTGTTAACAACCTTTGCTTTACCTTTATTTATTAATTAATTATTTTATTTATTAATTTTGTGTGTATACCCTACCCAGAAAAAAAAAACATTATTAATTGTAAACTCTAACAATTGATGTTGAAATTAAAGTTAAAACATGTGAAGACAATCACGAGGGATTGAAGTAAAATGAACATTTTTTTTCATTCATCATCAGTGGTTTAGAAGTTTTGGAGCCACACTTAAATAGTTTTTACAATTAATTTAAATATCAAATTATTATTATTAAATCACACAAAGCGAAAAAATACATTAAAATTTTACCTTAATTAAAGATATAGATAAATTATAATATTTAATAAGAGATTGTAAAATTAAATTAGATAATATTTATTTTTAAAATATTATTAAATAGAAGAAATTTATATAATGAGTAAAAATCTATAAAAAAATATATTTTTTTATCAATTTTATATACAATTAAAAGTTATGAATTTTATATACAATTAAAAGTATAATGTTTCGTAAAATAGAAAGAATTTGTGTAAATTTAAAAATAAAATGATTTTTTAAAATAAATAAATAAAAATTATTTTAAAATATTATATATTTATTAGTTAAAAATAATTTAATTTTTATGTTATTTTTATATTTATATTTTGTTATATTTTATATTTTTTTAGGATTTTTCATTATGTTGGTTAGAATTTTTATTTTATGTCTATATTTTGTTAGTGCTATATTTATAATTTTTTTATCTCTTATATTTATATTTTGTTATGTTTTGTTTTATTTTATTATGATATTTAAATTTTGGTGATCGAAATTTTTTATAAATAATATAATCTTTTGTGATAATATTTATAATTTGACTTAATTTTGTTATGTTAAATTTTGTTCTGTTGTATAATTTTAAGTGATAATTTAGTAGTTTATTTTTGTTATATTTGTTATATTTATTGTTTCTTATTATTTTATTGTAAATTAAATATGATTAATGAAAAGAAAAATACTTTTACAATTGAATAGAAAAAGTTATTCTTATTAAAATTATATAATGAAAAATTTGTTGAAAAATAAGAGATAAAACTCTTATTCAACTTTCATATACATAAGAATTAAAACTTGAAAATAAATAATTTAAAAATCATCACTTTGAATTAATAATTTTATTTCATAATAATATATCTGATAAAATATAATTTGAATAAAAATATTTTGGATCACTTAAAAAATTTACATATACATTTTTAATTTTGTAAAATAATATCAATTGAAAATTAATATTCAAACTTCTAAGTAAATTAGTATAAATATTTAAAAATTATATTATATTATATTTAATTTATACGATTAATTATCTCTTAATAAACCTATTAAATTACAATCTTTTCATATATATATTTTTAAGTCAATCTTATTTTTAATAAAAAAAATTCTCTATTTTTTCATCAGTTCCATTTAATAATAATAAAAAAAAAAATAATCATGATAAATACAGTTAGTATATAAAAAATATTATTAGAAAGCAATATATTTAAAATGGTGGAACTCTGAATAAATTTGAAAATTTCTAACAAGAATAATGTATTCTATAGGAAAAACCCTTTCAAGTTAAAAATGGATTTAAATAAAAGAATAAAGGATTCTGCAAAAGTGAATATTTTCCGTACGAAAATTGGTTGATATTACCCATTTGCCTTGTTTGAATGAAGATTCGTGTTAAGTCAAACCAATTGGATGTCTCCACTAATCCAAAATTAATTTATCTCATTCATCATATTATTCCTTTAACCTTTTATTTTCTCTTCCCATTCTCAACCAACTGGGAGATTCTTCCACAGATTCTTCGACTTCACAACTTCAAATACACATAATTAATTACTGAATATTTTGTCTATTAAATATGTTACATTCATATTTCAAACTAAAGAATCAGAGTATCATTGGACTCGATATTAAAGTAAGGTCAAATTTAGTTTAAATATTGTCAATGGAAAAATGTGATTGAAAAAAGTGGTGAGTTGGGTTCTTCCATCAAAATTAGATATCGACAAAAGTTAATAAATATTTTGTACCAATAACATAACTATAAAAAAATTAATATTTAAAAAATGTTTAATTAAAAATATTAGCTAACACATTAATATATGTAATAATAATAATAATGATTTAATGGAAGGGGTTAGGCAGTGAAGCACTTTTTGAATATGTAATTAGTGGAGAGAAGTGTTTGAGAAAGTTGCTTAGGCCATATAAACTAACTTCATCTTTTTGTTGCCATTTTCTGTTCTTAATTTGCATTTCATTACATCTTCTTTTGTGGTGGGTGCCCAGTTTTTATCATTTTCCCTTCTTCTCAACAATTTCTATCAATGATTCCCATCTACAACACTTCAAATTATTAATATACACTGCTAGTGGAGTTAGTGTCTTTAAACAAATTTTTAGTTTGAGTACTCACATCAATGTTATTTCAATCAGAATATGAAATTAGAGATATTGATATTATAGGTTGTGTTTAAGAGAAAAATTAATTAAATTAATATAATTATAATTGATTTCGATTAGATTATTATTAAAAAAGAGATTATCATAAATTATATGACGAAAAATGAGTTATCATTTTAACCTATGATAAATACCTTATTCATTCAATAATTGATATATTTGATTAT
Organism: Macrotyloma uniflorum; assembly: GCA_016859785.1. Lineage (NCBI taxonomy): Eukaryota > Viridiplantae > Streptophyta > Magnoliopsida > Fabales > Fabaceae > Macrotyloma > Macrotyloma uniflorum. The sequence goes on from BDMB01000001.1 coordinate 6,809,961, forward strand.
GAGAGGCTAAAGTAAAAGATAATTTATTTATAATAAAAAAAAAGTAATATATTTTATAGGAACTAAACATAAAAAATGGTTAAATCAGTTGTTTTTAACATTAACATAATTTATTTATTATTAGCGAAAACATTAATTTGACTTAATTTTCTTCTACTTTAAATATACTATTTATATCTTAAATAAATTACTTTTTATGTTTAATCCCTGAAAAAATAATTATTCTCTAAGAAAATTTGCTAACGTTGTCCTTTTGTAACATCATAACGTCATTAACATCAATTTTGACCATTAAATTAATAACAGTAACAATTTTCAAAAAATATATTGTTGAGAACAAAAGAAAATAAAACTAGGAACCAAAACCAAAAACCTCCTATTTGTCATATACTCAGCCTTAATTAAGCTTAATAGTTTGTTAACTTTTGTAATAATGATGATTTAAATATCATTATTATTATGATATCGAATTCAGTGTCAGTACAAAATATTATGGTCAACATTTAGATTTTAAACTGAAAGTAAATAATGACATATTGCTGTTTTTTATTTTGAGTTCTGTTATTTAGGTATGGTAGATGTGCCTTTTTATTTAGGTATGGTAGATGTGCCTTTTTGGTTCTAAGGCACCATAAAAAGCCTGTTTCAGATTTTCATTCATATAAAAAAAATACTGAATCTTCACATATACGCAAAACAGGTTCATTCATATCAAAATTTCACAACATGTTTGGAAATACATTCAGAGGCAAGTAAATGACGTCCATTGAGTGAAAAACGTGAAAGCTACAACCGAGAAGCTTCCATCTGGATGTGGAAAACCACGTTGATGCAGGACCAAACACGTACTATACCACCTCAAAACTATACCATCAGCTCCAATCGCACATAAACACTAGCATAAACCTACACCATCAGACCGCCGCTCACGTTAGAATGCAACTCAAATTGATTTACAATACATGAGTACTGACAAATAAAAATATCAATCAAAAGAAAATGTCACCAAAATTCAACATTACCAGAAAATGTACGGTGCTGAAAAGGAACAACCGGTGAATTTTAAGCTTGATTATTAATTTCCCTAGTCATGACAGTGATCCAAATAACGACTTTGTGATGATTTTGTAAAGGTGAATTCAAATGCTACATCATCCACATTTTTCATTCAATATAAGTTGCAACCCAGTAAGATGAGAAATGCAATTGTGTTGTGAAGCAGATATCAGCAAAATGGCTACATAAATTTTTTACGTTAAAAGGAAGTTTAAACAAAATTGACGCAATTTCATTACAATTTTTGCTCCCGAGCGGCTGAAAAACAATATCAGCAACAAAATGAAAAAAAGGGAGCATTAAACAAATATACACTAAAATACCACACATCATTGAAAAATATGCTTTAGAGCTCATGGATTCAGACTGAACCGTACTCCGAAAGCCCAGTCAGTACCTTCATCACATTAACTGCAGCAAAATTAACAAGGATATATTGTTCACTGCAACCCCTTGGCTACTTCATAAATGCAGAAGGCTCTCTCACTGACAGTAATTCCATATTATATTTCAGCATGCATAAGATAACGAGTAGTCGAATCATTATCAGACAAAAAGGATAGTTGAAGAGCAAAACAAATACATGTATGATGATGCTCCGACTAAGTTTTGGTAAAACAATATGGAACAACGGAAAGTTGGGCGAATGATGCAATTGACTCGCACGATACACACTATCCCAGCCACTCTTCTTATAGCATGAAAGTAAATTCAAACTTCAAAGTGATTTTTCATCCTCTACTAAACAGGTTAAAATTATAAAAGAAGTTGCGTCCAACTACATTTTTACAATCAACCCTGTTTTTCATGTTCCAACTTTTTTACCTACTAAAATAGGCCTACTTCAACAAGTCACCACAATTTTGTGCTTAGAATTACATTTTGTAAATGTTACCTCTACTGCTACCAAACAAGTAGGTGTAAAAGTGGCGATGGGAATTCCTAAATAAATAACTGTATTGACAAGACTGGGACCAGTAATTGGTAAGTCACAGACTCATTCAAACAAACTTCAATACCACCCAACGTTGTACATCCCACTGGCCAGCAAAAAAGTCATGAAGTATCACAACAGTCGTTGGCTACACAAATCCCATCCAAACTGAAGAGCAGAAGACATAAGCTGGTTTCATACATAATCTCACAAATATTTGCAAACATCGGTGTCCAATATTTTAAATTCAAAGGGAAGGAAACTACATCGAAAGCAAACCCAGCAAGCAAGATTAATAAAAAAGAAAGGTCTCTTAAGTACTTACTCAAACAATGGTGAGATTATAGCTGTTGCAAAGCTGCAGTAATGCAGCTTGATTAGCCTGATCTACCATTTCATTGATGACCTTCGGGTATCTCCCAGGGTAAAGTGTTGATAGCCGAGACAACGAAGCAACAAAAAATTCTCTAGGATCTCTCATATCTTTTAGTGGATCTTCTTCTTTCTTCCCAGCATTGTAAAGACGAACAAATGTAGCAGTATAACCAACATTTTCTGTAATATCTGGCACATCAGTTTCCTCATCAGCCCTTTCCTGTTCTGGTCGTGAAAGAAGAGTGATAATGCTGTCCACCATCTTACCCCAGGTTTCAACAGCAGCAGGATCCAAAAGAAATGGAGTTTCACAGATGAGTCTAGTTGAGGCAACAGCTGCCAACTTAAGCTCAATAGCTCCTGTAATCAGCTTAAGATTAGGTATCCAGAACTGACTCAAAATCACATTAAAAATATCTGGCTGCACACCATTCATAGTATCAACAAGGTTTGCAGATCCGTGTTTAATCAGAAAAAGAGACATAAATATCAAAAGAGACTTGATCAGTTTTACTGTTCGTCTTCTTTGGAGCTCCCTAAAAAGAGCAGCCCAAATATGGGAAATATAAGGTTCAATAACACCGTACTCAAGACTCTCAATAACGGTATTGAGTACATAAAATCCTTGATCAGATGTGCTAGAAGATTGTATAAGCGTGTCAAATATGCCAAGAACCTTAGTCAGTCTATCCCCTTGGTTGATCTCATTCGGTGCTTTTTGAAGGAAGGCCTGCAGTAGACGCACAAGTGCAGGAACATTTGGGGATCTTTTCCAAGAATCAGGTGACAAAAGAATCACAAATATCTGCATGTAGATCGGGGGAATGGGTGGTCTGTTTAACTCAACAAGCTGAGCAAGCAACTGAAATGTGTATGGAAAAAACTCAGTTACATCATTGGTCAAAATTATTTCCAGCTTAGGGAAAAGGCTTGTCTCAAAAACAGATACAGACAAGCCCTTCTCACAGCCCCGCTTCACAAGAATAGCAACAGACTCAAATAGATAATGATTGAAAACGGGATTCTTAGGATTTCGGCAAACTTCCCCAAGAATAAAGGTCAACCCCTCAATGCAAACTCGAGCAACATCGGCAGAAAGATCAGCAACCCCAAGAACCCTCATAATGCATTTCATCACATATTGATTCTCCTCAGACTCTTGGTGCTTTAAGGCACTGAAAAGATTGTTCATCAGCACCGGGAAGATGGGATTGATGTCTGCGGAAGTATAGCGTGGCCCACCCACCTCGTCCTTTACCAACAAGAGTTTCTCAATGCAACTTGCAGCATAAGAATGTACAACATTCGATTCAGAAGCAAGGAACCGAACCAAATCTGGGAAAAACTTCAATGCCACAGGCTTTGATATTTGATTCCGGAACATAGTAAAAAACTTGAGTGCACCTGCCTTAAGCATAGGATACCCATTCACGTCGGGACTTTGCAGCTCAGGGACAATAACAGATTCAAAAAAGCTCTGAACATCAACAAGCTCAGTGGAGACATAACTAGTTCCAGCCTTCTTGGTTGCAAGAGAAACAACCAAGTATATAGCACAGTCCTTGTCCTTCCAATTATCCACCGGGTTGGCAGCAAATGAGCTCAACAAACTTTGTATCTGCGCCGAGACAATGTTCCTTACAACATCTCCATAATGCGTTGCAATTCCCTTAAGAAGCTCACAGGCAATCCTCCTCCTGGTATCAAGATCACTACCTTCCATATCCCTTCTAATAAACTCAATATAATTCATCTCAAAAAGCTCCTCATCGTCTTCCCTCAACTTCACATTGGGGATCACAATGCCCTGACAGATCTGGGGCACAACCCCTTCACTGGCAAACAAGGTATGGTGAATGCTAGTACTAACCGTGGTCAAAAACTTAATCGCGGTAATGGCGAGCTGATCCCGGCTAGAGGACTGAGACACATTCCCCAGCAAAGTCCACACAGCCAGAGCAAAATCATTCAAATAAGCCTGAAATTCCTCCTCATTCTTTTCCATATACAAATTAATATTCTCACAAACCTTAGCCCTAAGCTCATCAACAATAGCAAGACCATCGCCACCACTTCCCTCGAGAGCAGAATAAGTGGTGGTGAGATATTTCCGAAACTCACCCATCCACTCCTTCATGTGATCCTCAAAGAACTCAGGGAGCTCCTGAAAATTCAACGAGTAAAAAATGCTACAACACAGACTCTGCGACTCGAAGAGCGGGCGCAGGTTCGCGCCGGAACTGACACTGGCGTCGATCAAAGACGCCGTTTTGAGGAAAACCTCAAGCAAAGGGGCAGCAAAATTATCGAGGCAATACTTCAAATCGAGGAGAAGATCATTGGTTTTATACTCGAAGCGGAATTTGTTAAAAATAGAATCGGCGGTGCCGAGAATGCCGTTAACGGAGGCATAATCGGAGGCCTGCGCCGCGTTTTTTAGATTGGAAACGAGTTCGGGAAGCAGCGCAGGCCACGCCTTGGGGAAATCGTGCTTACCGATAACGGCGAGGGCTTCACTGAGCTGACTCTGAATCTTAGGGGTAGCGGAGAGCATGAGTGGAACGATCAGGGACTTTATCTGCTCCTTCTCCGAGGGGAGTATGGGCGTCTCAGAGGACCACCGCGCGCGGAGGTGGTTCTTGAAGTTCACGGCGGCGGCTTGCCTGATCTGCTCATCAACGGAGGGCTCCGCGACCAGGCGGAGGACCACCAGACCGTAGTTGGGGCGGTCGGCAGCGTCGGCGAGGGAGGACTCCGCGCGGCGGCGGGGTTCGGGCGCCGGAGAGAGCGTGTGGAGGAAGCATTCCGATAGGAATTGGAGAGTCTGAGGGTTCCACTCCATCACCCAAACGCTTAGTGAGAGGTTTTGAGTGAAAAGGAATTTCAATTTGAAGTTTGAACACCCAAATTTTGTAATCTGCTACGCTGCACACTACTATAACCTAAGAAGACACGTGTTCGTTATTCACAGTTTAGGCCCAACAACTAAAACACTTACGACCCAGTTTGACACAAATTCATGTTTTCTTACAAAAAAAATGGTTGGTTTAAATAAGGATTAAATAATTTCCCCCTCTACATTACTGATATTTTCGTTTAAGGATAAATTAATTATAAATAATGTTTAAATAAATAAAGTTATAATTTTATTGACAACTGCAAGTTTTTCATAACAATAAACATATTACAATTTGATGAGATAAAATATTGGAAACATTATTTTAATGCTAAAAATAAATTATTTAAGTACTTTTAAATGAGTGGTTGAGGTTACTCTAAAGATTAAGTATTAAACTACATAATCAATTTAAAAAATATTTAAGCCAGGAAAAAAAACATGAACATGAAAATCAACTTTAACGAAATTCATGATTTATTTTTCGAGTTTTCTCTTCCATCCACTCAAGGAGATAGAAAATAAAAAAGAAAATAAAAAAGTAAGAGAGATTCTTTTTTACAAAATTAAGAAAAAAAAATAGAAAACGTAGTGGCAATACAGTTAAAAAACATTTAAATCTATTAGAATATATTAAATATATCCATAGTCATATATTAATAATATTATTAAAATAATATATTTTTTTAAAATATTATTAAAAATAAAAATATTTTAAATATTTTAAAAATAATAAATTTATTTTAAAAAAATTAAATTTTTTTTATTAATAATAAATAAAATTATTTTACTTTATTTTTATTTTTACTTATTTTTTAATTCAAACAATTTTATTTTTTACTTTTTTTTTCTTTCATTTATTTTCTTCTCTCTCAAATTATCTTCTCAATTCAAACAAAAACTTAAAATATTTTATATATAAGCTTCCTACATATAACTCCTCAAAGTTTGTTTTACACTCCAAATTTACTCTAAGTAACTTACTTTAAAATTTAAAATAAATCTCTATGTGAATCTTGGAAACAATCCTCACTTTTTTATTTCTTATTTATACTGTAATGCTTCACATCTTAAAAACTAATTTAATATGGATAAAAAATTATAAACATAATACATAATAATTTAATAGATAATTTAAAAAAAAAAATTATTTTAGTATGAATAAAAATATTAAATATTACAAACAAAGAGATTACATAATAATAAAAAATCCATAATGATAAATTATTTACAACAAAAATATAATAAAGAATATAATTTTTTTCATTAATATATTAGAAATTTTCCATTGTAATAAATTTATAAATAAAAAATTAATAAAAAATTATTTTTTTATAAAATCTTTTTTATAAATAAATTTGTAAAAAATTTCTCACAAATAAATTTATAAAAATTTTGTAAATAAATCAATAAAATATTTTTTTATAAACAAATTTATAAAAAAATTTCACAAATAAATTTTTAAAAAATTTTTATAAAAAAAATTTATAAAAAATATTTAATAAATAATTGATATTTTTATATAAAAAAAAAATCCATATAAAATATTTCATAAATAAATAAATATATTCTTTTAGTCAAAATAAATCAAAGTTATGTTATTCTCTTTTCTAACTTATTCATGTATTTTTAAGTTTTCAATATAACTGTTTATCATAGATAATTTTCCTTTTTTCTAAGTATTTTACATTAAAACCATGATTATAACTATTAAATACATTGATAGATCATACATTATCTTTATTATTATATTTAAAATTTGGACAATGTAATATATATATATATATATATATATATATATTATATTATTGGTTTATGTATGATTGTAAATTGAGATTGAAATATTATATAGATTTATTTCACTTCTTTTCTTGTTCATTCTTCTTGTTGATTAAATATATATTCCTCTTTTCTTCTTATATAACACAGGTATGTTCTTCACAAATATAGTCTACTTTCAATCAATAATATAGTATTATTGGGGACAAATATCAAGATTTAATTATTATGTAGATAATTATTTTTATAATAAAATATTTTGTTATCATATTTGTATTATTTAATATAATAATTATTTTAATAAAATTTTTAAATTGTAATTTAAGATTTATTATCATAATAAAAATTATGATGATAAAAAATAAATCTTTTATAATTATAATTTAAATTATTTTTAATTATATAATTATTATGAATAGATATTAATAAGTCGAATAAATTAAAATATAAAAAATAATTTATTAATTAGTTATAATAATTTTAGGTCAAACATATTTTTTTTAATTTTTAATTTTATTGATAGACTTAAGTTATATTAATCATTAAAAAAATTTCATTTGAGTCAATTTTATTATTACATTTAAATATCTATATTTTAATCTTAATTTTAATGTTATCATGTTCAATGATTTCCTAATTAAATAATATATTTGGAAAATTGATTTGATTTTAATTTTTTGTTTCAACAATAGTTCCATTATTAAAAAAAATGTTTTCACATAAAAATTTAAATAGTTATATTTTATCTATTTTTTCAAGTTTTTATATATTAATTAATTTAAATGTTCTTATTTTTTAAAATATTTTCCATCAGCATCATCCCTTTGATAATAAAATAATTTTCATTTAAAAATATTTTAAAAAAACAAAATCACTTAAATTAGTTAAAACATAAGAACCTGGATAAACAGACATGATATAACTATTCAAATTTGTATATTTCAAACATTTTTCGTAGATGAAAAAAAATAGATATTCTTTTTGTATGAGAAAAAAATTATATATAAGAAATACTATATTGTAAAAAGGTAAGAGAGAATGACTTTTTTTCCCTTTAGAAATAAATCAAAATAGGTAAACAATGTGTTTATACTTTGTTCTTAAAAAGAGAATGAACTGAACAAGTGAGAAGAGAAAATATCAAAATAGTTTTTTTTTTTTATTCTTTGTTATATTTAATTTTATCTGTTAATATTTATTGAAATTAAATGTAGTGCTCTTAAAAAAATGGAAACCCTGCATATTTAATTTCCCGTACATGCTGACATGGAATACAAAAAATTGAAAAAGTATAGAGAACCAAGGCTCCCCTTTGATAATCTGCTGAAAATATGATTGTGAAATAGAATGTAAGAAGTCTTACCAGTAATAATATGATTATTTTACATAAAAAAATAGTTGAAAAATTTAATTCTGAGTCAATTATTGATGAATTTAAGAATTTGAAGAATAAAAAGCAAATCTTTAAATACATGTGTTTTTTTTATAATTATAGTTATATTAAATTATATACTTAATTTTATATTGTATTAATAATGTATATTATTTAGATTCAAAAAATTATTGGTCAACATGTAAGGACCAGTAATAGTTAGACTATGAGTAATAGTTAGACTATGTGAGACAGTGAATTTAAGTGGTAAAAAAGTGAAGATATTTAATAAAATATTAAAATAATTATAAATAAAAGAATCAAACCCTTCAACCTTCATTATCCACCATCTCTCTAAAATTTTTTTCTCTCAAATCTTTCTACTTTCTCTCTAACCTATCTTTCTCCTCCCTCATCCTTTTCAAGATCCGAAGGTACTTAATCGAAGTTTGTGAAGAGTAGAGCACATCCAATCGATTGGAATCTTGATTTGGGTAAATTTTCCTTAGTCTACTCCTATTTTCGCCTAAACTGTTTTGCGCTGCATGTGGGTCTTGCTTCGCTTGCAGGTGGTCTTTCCTCCATCAATATAGTTCTATACTAGCTTAGGTTCTTAGAGATGTATTTGGTTTGTGAATCAGGTACTTGAGAAGTCAGTTAGAGCACCTGCAACTCTGTCTAGTAGGAACGAAAAAGTCATTTTAGATTCTAAAAACAGGTAAAGGAAGCTAGTTTAAATTTTAAGTTCTATGAGATGTTGGGAAATTGAATCTAAAATTGAATGAATGACTATTTTGGGATTTATACCTTTGGTTTGGGAGTTGGGAAAATTGGGAATGCTTAATGAATGAGGAATTAACCTAATTTGAGTTAAGTTGTGTGATTTAAGATTTGTTAAATGAAACTATTGTGATTGAAAGGTTGTAACCATAACTTCTTTGTTATTTTTGCTGTTTTGGTAAGATGTGCTTGTGTTTCCAAATGAGTTGAGAATTTAAGTCTCATTTATAGCAGATTTAGTAATTGAAATTGGAGATTGGGTAGATTTTGAAGAGCTTGTTGTATTACTCTGTATTGGAAAGGAGAATTCAACTTAAAAAATTTCATTTATAACGGTATGCATGAGTGAGAATTGTATGAGATTATGAATGATATTTATGTTGGCATGATGATGCCTTGGTGTATGTTGAAATAATGAGTTATATGTTGGCATGAGGCCTTGGTGTATGTTGAGAATGATGAGTTATATGTTGAGGCCTTAGTGCTCCTATTGAAGGGAATTTAATTTTATATGAGTATGTTGTTGGTAAAGTAGTGTGTATGGGTTTAGGGATATGTTGTAGGGTATTCAGACCTTAATGACTCTCTTAGTCACATAGAATAAGATTGTCATGTGGTGAAGGTCAATGGAAGTCTTACCAATTGTCTTTAAGATAGTTGGTGAGGCTACCCTGATGTGTGATGGGTGTGGAGATGTTTTGTGGATGATCCTGGGATGAAAAAGACTCAGTGGTCATTCGGTTAGGTCCCTGGTCCTGGAGTATACATCAGGTGTTAACCCTAAATATCCGAAATCTATATAGTCTTCCGGAAGGTGTCGGTCTTGATTGTGATTGTGATTTAAAGGTGTAAAGCCTTTGGTAGGTCCTTACACTTGTGTGAAATTATGTATGCTTCTAGATTAATGGTTTTAAATAAATATTATGGTCCCATTTTATTTTCACTAGCTTATCCTTTTGTGTGCATTGTGTTTTGAACTGCTATGATCGTGTCTTGCACGGGAGCAGATAGTAGGTCTTTAGTGGAGCCATCTATAAGGCAGTGTAGGAATTAGGAATACCAACACCTTAGATGCTTTGGGAGCTAGCAGTAGAACTCTTAGTTATTTTGAATTGTGAATTATTTTGGAGGATAATAATAAAAATAATTTCTATCCTTTATATGTATGAAAGACTTTATACTTATATAGTTATATTTTCATATTTCTTAGTACGTTACACGACATACTACACTCAAACTAATATAAGTGTCAGTATAAGCAGTAAAATCTCTTTTGTTAAAGAATTTTTTTCATATACTTTTAGCCATAATATTTTTATAGCTTAAATTATATTTCTGTTTTCTCTCAAAGTATATTGTACTGAAAAAAAGAGAATTTTTCATATTGTATTTGAGCATATCTTGAACCTATTACTATTTTTATGTTTTTCTACTCACGGAAGACCTTATCAATAATGGAAATTTAAACTTTACTTATTCTTTTCTTTTGAGCCTCACCAAGACAAGTAGTTAATGAAAGTTGTTGAATGTCATTTCTCCTTAATCCCATTAAATCAGGTGATTTTGACTTCACCTTTATTACCTCATTATTGGATAGTAATTGTGGTCTAATCACTTATCCAACATTCCAAACTAAAACATATTAGTGTTAAAATTGTTAATGGTGTTCTCTCCCATCATAGGAGTTGGTTTGTTCTCCTCTCTCTTATTACATGGATGATTTCAATATAGAACATGCTCATCATATCATATACAAGACAATAAGGAACAAAAGATTTTGGCTAGGACATTCATCATGTTTCCTATTCATTAAAAATATCAAAAGTATTGCTCTATTTTGCTTTAATTCACATTGATGTATTGGATGCCCATCAAACATGGTTGTCCAAATCACAATTCAACTTGTAAGATTGTGAACAAAAAAATCTTAGTCACCTACTCAGAGTTCGTATTCCCTCTAGAATGTTCTTTCGACAAATCATGTAGAAACATCGTTGAATATAAAAAATCACACCAACATGGTGATCTTCTACCTCGTGGCGTAGCTTCTCTTCTACATGACAACACAACTACCACGCCTCCATTGCTCAATTGCTCAAGGAGCTCATTCTCGGTTGCACACACATAAGTTTGTCTTCTCTATCATGCTCACTTAGGTCAATTTATAGGTTACTCTCGCAAGTCGCCTAACTCTCACGACATTTTTAAGTTATAACTTATATGTCTATAATTTTCATATATCCTTAATAAAAATAAAATAAAATACTTCTCTTCCTCTATAAAAATAACTCAGTATTATACAGTGATTTTTTGCTCTTTTTTAAAAGAAACTTCTACTCTTCCTTTACCAAAAAGAGATTTTTGCTTTTCTAAGTTCCACGACACAACTATTATTCAACATTAAAGAACCTCTTTCACTTCATCAACACACAACTATTCCATTTAATTTTTCTCTTTCACCATTATCACTTCACTGTTTTTCTTTTTACATTCCATTTTTCTCCTCCTCCATTGCACTCTAATTGCCTCATTTTCACAATCCTATGTGTTTTCCTCTGTTTTACAAAATTATTAAAATGTCAAATCCAATTCCAAACACCACAGTACCAATGGCTCCTAAAAATACTTTAGGAAATATAAGTGATATAGTTTGAAAATAATATATTTTAGTTGGTATAGATACTAAGACATTTCAATGCAAATATTGTCAAAAGGTAATAACGAGAGAGTTTATTGGTTGAAGCATCAATAGGTTGATACAAAAAAATACGTTAGAGCTTACAAGAATGTTATGGATGAAGTGAATGAGATGAGGTTACAATAAAATTTGATGAAAAAGTTAAACCTTAATAAGGAGGAGAAAAATGCAGAAGTTAATCATAAAGGAAAATTAATGAATCAATTAACATTTATGGTGTCTTCTTCATCTTTTTCCACCTTTTTTGTTTTTATCTTTTGTTCGGCAAAAACTACCAGAATTATATATGTATCCTTAACTAGATCAAATTTATATTATTTGATAATTAGAGAAAAAGGGAATTAGGCACTATGGAAATGGAATTGGATTGACAAAATCCATATTCCAGTTGCGTAGTGCTTCATTCTCATTTGTTCCAATGCCAATTGCAACACTCTTTGGAAACACACATCAAACATACTACTCCATCCGAACTTTCACCAATCAAGGTTTGACATATCAAGTGAATGAAACCCCAATTGAAGGTACTTCTATTTGAACCGAAACCGTTTCAATTGTTAGATGAATATGTCACTTCTCAGTTTACTAGTCAACTTTAATGATTTCATTTCATCATTCTTCTCGTCATAAATTGAAAGCACAAAAAATTAATCCATTCAAGAATGGTAAAGGAATTTCGCAAATTGTAATAGAAATATCGAAATTTAATTCTGATATCAAATGATAAAAACCTAATCTAATTAAAAATTACCGTTCTCTCTTTAACAAGATCAAATTTCTATAATTTGACCATCAAAGCTAGATTCTGATATTTCGTAATGGTTTCAAAAAAATATTACCCTTCATGAGTTGATTCATTTTCAATGCCTGCAATTTGTGATGCAGTGAATGATCAAATAAAATAAGTGAATTTGATCGGTAAGTAGCAAGAAGGATATTAATCCAGTAGCTGAAACGATTTTGGCTTAAATTCAAATGCCTTCTATAGCGGGTTTCATCCTTTTGTTATGACAATTTTTGTTGGTTCAAGTTCAATGTGCTTTTAAATTGTTGCAACTGATACTAGAGCAAAGGGGAGTTAGGAACTATACAAATGAAATTGAATTGACCAAATTCCTATTCCAGTTGCATAGTGCTTCATTCTCATTTGTTCCAATGCCAATCGCAACACTCTTTGGAAACATGTATCAAACATACTGCTCCATCCGAACTTCCACCAATCAAGGTTTGACATATCAAGTGAATGAAACCCCCTATTGAATGTACTTCTATTTGAACCGAATCTGTTTCAGTTGTTTGATGAATATGTCACTTCTCACTTCACTAGTCAAATTTAATAATTTCATTTCATCATTCTTCTCATCGTAAATTGAAAGCACAAAAAATTAATCCATTCAAGAATGATAAAGGAATTTCCCAAATTGTAACAGAAATATTGAAATTTAGTTCTGATATCAAATGATAAAAACCTAATCTAATTAAAAATTACCTTTCTCACTTTAACAAGATCAAATTTCTATAATTTGACAATCAAAGCTAGATTCCGATATTTCGTATTGGTTTTGGAAAAATTTTACCCTTCATGAATTGATTAATTTTCAATGCTTGCAATTTGTGATGCACTTAATGATCAAATGAAATCAGTGAATTTCATCGCTAAGTAGCAAGAAGGTTATTAATCCAGTAGTTGAAACGGTTTTGGCTTAAATTGAAATGCCTTCTATAGCCGGTTTCATCCTCTTATTATGACAATTTTTTGTTGGTGCAAGTTCAGTGTACTTTCAAAGTGTTGCAATTCATATTAGAGCAAAGGGGAATTAGGCCCTATACAAATGGAATTGGATTGACAAAATTCCTATTCCAGTTGCGTAGTGCTTCATTCTCATTTGTTCACACGCCAATTGCAACACACTTTAGAAACACGTATCAAACATACTACTTTATCTGAACTTCCACTAATCAATGTTTGACATATCAAGTGAATGAAACCCCCTATGGAAGGCACTTCTATTTGAACCAAAATCGTTTCAATTGTTAGATGAATATGTCAATTCTTACTTCACTAATCAAATTTAATGATTTCATTGCATCATTCTTCTCATCGCAAATTGAAAGCACAATAAATGAATCCATTCAAGAACTGTAAAGAAATTTCCAAAATTGTAACATAGATGTTACAGAAATATCGAAATTTAGTAATGATATCAAATGATAAAAACCTAATCTAATTAAAACTTCCCTTTCTATCATTAACAGGATCAAACTTCTATAATTTGACAATCAAAGCTAGATTCCAATATTTCGTAATGGTTTCGGAAAAATTTTACCCTTCATGAATTGATTCATTTTCAATGCCTGCAATTTGTGATGAAGTGAATGATCAAATGAAATCAGTGAACTTGATCGGTAATTAGCAAGAAGGTTATTAATCCAGTGGCTGAAACGGTTTTGGCTTAAATTGAAATGCCTTCTATAGCAGGTTTCATCCTCTTGTTATGACAATTTTTTGTTGGTACAAGTTCAGTGTGCTTTCAAAGTGTTGCAATTGATACTAGAGCAAAGGGGAATTAGGCCCTATACAAATGGAATTGGATTGAAAAAATTCCTATTCCAGTTGCGTAGTGCTTCATTCTCATTTGTTCCAACGCCAATTGCAATACACTTTGGAAACATGTATCGAGCATACTGCTCCATCCGAACTTCCCCCAATCAAGGTTTGACATATCAAGTGAATGAAACCCCCTACTGAAGGCATTTCTATTTGAACCGAAACCGTTTCAGTTGCTAGATGAATATTTCACTTTTTACTTCACTAGTCAAATTTAATGATTTCATTTCATCATTCTTCTCATCGCAAATTGAAAGCACAAAAAATGAATCCATTCAAGAACGGTAAAGGAATTTCCCAAATTGTAACAGAGATGTTACAGAAATACCGAAATTTACTTATGATATCAAATGATAAAAACCTAATCTAATTAAAAATTGATTTTCTATCTTTAATAGGATCAAATTTCTATAATTTGACCATCAAAGCTAGATTCCGATATTTCGTAATGGTTTCGGAAAAATTTTACCCTTCATGAATTGATTCATTTTCAATGCCTGCAATTTGTGATGTAGTGAATGATCAAATGAAATTAGTGAATTTCATCGCTAAGTGGCAAGAAGGTTATTAATCTAGTAGCTGAAACAATTTTGGCTTAAATTGAAATGCCTCTCATAGTGGTGTTTATACTCTTGTTGTGACAATTTTTTGTTGGTGCAAATTCAGTGTGCTTTCAAAATGTTGCAATTGATACTAGAGTAAAGGGGAATTAGGCACTATACAAATGGAATTTGATTGACAAAATTCCTATTCCAGTTGGGTAGTGCTTTATTCTCATTTTTTCCAACGCCAATTGCAACACTCTTTGGAAACACGTATCAACCATACTGCTCAATCCGAACTGCCACCAATCAAGGTTTGACATATCAACTGAATAAAAACCCCTATGGAAGGCACTTCTATTTGAACCGAAATCGTTTCAGTTGTAAGATGAATATGTCACTTCTTACTTCACTAATCAAATTTAATGATTTCATTTCATCATTCTTCTCATCGTAAATTGAAAGCACAATAAATGAATCCATTCAAGAACTGTAATGAAATTTCCAAAATTGTAACATAGATGTTACAGAAATATCGAAATTTAGTAATGATATCAAATGATAAAAACCTATTCTAATTAAAACTTCCCTTTCTATCATTAACAGGATCAAACTTCTATAATTTGACAATCAAAGCTAGATTCCGATATTTCGTAATGGTTTCGGAAAAATTTTACCCTTCATGAATTGATTCATTTTCAATGCCTGCAATTTGTGATGCAGTGAATGATCAAATGAAATCAGTGAACTTGATCGGTAATTAGCAAGAAGGTTATTAATCCAGTAGCTGAAACAATTTTGGCTTAAATTGAAATGCCTTCTATAGCAGGTTTCATCCTCTTGTTGTGACAATTTTTTGTTGGTACAAGTTCAGTGTGCTTTCAAAGTGTTGCAATTGATACTAGAGCAAAGGGGAATTAGGCCCTATACAAATGGAATTGGATTGAAAAAATTCCTATTCCAGTTGGGTAGTGCTTTATTCTCGTTTTTTCCAATGCCAATTGCAACACTCTTTGGAAACACGTATCAACCATACTGCTCAATCCGAACTGCCACCAATCAAGGTTTGACATATCAACTGAATAAAAACCCCTATGGAAGGCACTTCTATTTGAACCGAAATCGTTTCAGTTGTTAGATGAATATGTCACTTCTTACTTCACTAATCAAATTTGATGATTTCATTTCATCATTCTTCTCATCGTAAATTAAAAGCACAATAAATGAATCCATTCAAAAATGATAAAGGAATTTCCAAAATGATAACATAAATATCAAAATTTAGTTATAATATCAAATGATAAAAACCTAATCTAATTAAAAATAGACAAATTATTTCATCTATTTTTTTCTAGCAAAAACTAATATTTAAAAAGATAGAAAGTGATAAGAGAATGAGAATATGCCACAATCATTTTTTATCAATAAGTTCCGTTGCAATTCGTTATTTTAAATTCTAAAATTCAAAAATAAAATCAATAGTTACAGTGATGAACTCAAAATAATTCACCTCGCAAATATCTGCATGTAGATCTGTAGATCGGGAGAATGGGTTGTTTATTTAACTTAACAAGCTCTTGTGTAACTGAAACCTGTATGGAAAAATCTTGTTAAAAATACACATATTATTCTGTCTAATTTTTTTCTATCTAACAAGAATAAAATTCAAAATGATAGAAAGAGATAAGAGATGGAAAATATGCCACAATCATTTTTTTTATCAATAAGTTCGGTGATTATTTTAAATTCTAAAATTCAAAATGATTATTTTAAATTCTAAAATTCAAATATAAAATCAATAGTTTCATAAACTTAAAATAATTCACCTCGCAATATTTGCATGCAGATCGGGAGACTAGGTGGTCAATTTAACTCAACAAGCTCTCCATGCAACTGAAATGGAAAAATCTGGTTATAAATACACGTATCATTCCGTCTAATTTTTTTCTAACAAAGAATAAAATTCAAAAAGATAGAAAGAGATATAGATAGATGGAAAATATGCGACACTCAGTTTTTTATCGTGGCAATTTGTTATTTTAAATTTTAAAATTCAAAGATAAAACAAAAAAGTTTCACTGATGAACTTAAAATAATTCACCTCGCAAATTTCTGCTTGTAGATCGAGAGAAAGGGTGGTCTATTTAACTCAACAAGCTCTGCATGCAACATGCAACTGAAACGCCTATTGAAAAATCTCAGTTACATCCTTGTTCAAAAATTATTTCCAGATTAAGGAAAAGGCTTGTCTCAAAAACAGATACAGACAAGCCCTTCGCAAGGCCCCCCTCACAAAATAGCAACAGAATCAAAGAGATAATTATTGAAAACTGGATTCTTAGGATTTCGGCAAACTTTACCAAGAATAAAGGTCAAACCCTCAATGCAAACTCAAACACCATCGGCAGAAAGATCAAAGACGCCGTTTTGAGGAAAACCTGAAGCAAAGAAGCAGCAAAATTATCGAGACAATACTTCAAATCGAGTAGAAGATCATCTGTTCTATACTCGAAACGGAATTTGTTAAAAATGAAATCGGCGGTGCCGAGAATGCTGTTAACGGAAGCATAATCGCATGCATGCAACGCGTTTTTTAGATTGGAAATGAGTTCAGGAAGCAGCGCAGGCCAAGCCTTGGGGAAATCGTGCTTACCAGTGAGGGCTTCACTGAGCTGACTCTGAATCTTAGGGGTAGCGGAGAGCATGCATGGAACAATCTCGGACTTTATCTGCTCCTTCTCAGAGGACCACCGCATGCGGAGGTGGTTCTTGAAGTTCACGGCGGCAGCTTGCGTGATCTGCTCATCAACGTTGGAGTCCGCAACCAGGCCAAGAATCAGCAGGCTGTAATTGGGGCGGTAGGCGGAGAGGGAGGACTCCGCGCCGCGGCGGGATTAGGGTTCCAGAGGAGTGAAGGAAGCATTCGGATAGGAATTGGAGAGTCCGTCACCTGAGGAGGTTTTTAATTAGATTTTGAACAATGTTAAAACTTTGCCGCACTGCATGTCCATAATAAGTCCATAGTTTAAAGTGCCGGATACACGTGTCGGTTAGTTTTAAATTTAGGTCCAATTACTAGCATATAGCCAAATTTTTTTTAATAACTTTAATTATATTTTCGGTCTCTTAAAATTCTCTCTCTCTCTCTCTCTCTGTATATATATATATATATAATTTTAGTTTCTTATTTAAATATTTTTTCTGAATAAGATTATGAAAACTTAAACACTTAATCTTGGATCCTATATTTTAAATTCTAAAAAATTATTTTAATACTTAAATTTAATATTCAAAAATTAAAATTATCTTTTTTTTAGTTTGAAGATTGGAAAAAACTTTTTTGAATTTTAGTTATCAAAAATAAAATTAATCTAAATTTGAAAATATAAAACATGATTAAACAATCTTACACAATATATATATATATATATAAAAAAAAAAAAACTAAAAGTATGTACTTATCAATTATAGGATGTAAATATCAAAAGCGCATAAAGGAAGGGACATAAAGCAATACCAGCCCAATACTAAACAGTAATACAGAATGAAAAGATAATCAATCACTATAATTATAAGGTGTGGCATAGTATAAAATTCATATGATAAAGGTTTGATTTTCTAATTCAAAAATTTTATTGGTAAAAGTAAATCTTTATAATAGATTTAAATATTTTGAAACACTAATCTCCAATTCTTCATAAAATAAAATACCTCCCTCTATTACCAAAATAAAGATTGGAATTGTTTGACTTTGAGATACTCAAAATCTAAATTTAAATATATTTTTAAAGTTAATTCCTATAATTTATTTATAGTGATGTTAACATGTTTTTAATTTTTTTTATTTACAATTTTAAATAATAAATTATTATCTTTAAATTCTCCTTACTTAACAATAAAAAGCTACTCAATAGAGAGATAATATAACACTTCTACTGTCATAAAAATATTCCCGAGGTTTGTTTTTATATTCAGATAATAATATCTTGGAAAATTGAATGGATCAAATTCTCATGATACTATTCAACAATTCTTTTACACCATTTTTAGTCTAAAAGAAAGTGGAATATTTAAGTCAGGATGAGTGAATGATGGCGTATACCAGGAACGAGGGTCCATGAAAAGAAGGAATATAAGGTAGTAATTGTATAAGTAATGAAATCACGTGCATGGAAGCCAATGAAAAACAGTGATACCAACCATATACACTTGAGAGAAGTTTGACTCTGATTTAAATTTTTGTGAGCATCCCAAGAGTTTATTTGTTGAACTAATAATCAATACTATTTACTGTCACACTATCTGCTTCATGCGTCCAGAAGAGAGTATGTTAATGAGAAATAAAAACTTTTTCAAAAGGGTTTGGTCCATTGTCTCGATTTGATAAGCAGAAGCCAAAGGATAAGATAATGTCAAAGCACTGATTTTTATCTTGAATAGATCCACCAGATAAGAAACTATCACAGATATAGAACTGTTCAATGAATTGAAAGTTATCCAAATCACATAACTTTGTAAAACATAATAGGGAAAAAAAATACATAATTTTGTTAATGAATATTGTTACTGCAGTTTTGAAGTCATGATGAGTAAGCCATGACGTATATATATAATAAGGGACCATTGTCCCGATTAATAACCCATCTCGTGTAAAGAGACAATCACGTGCATATTTGATCGTTGGCACCATTAGGAGAATTTGACTAGAATTTAGAATTATATCATGCTAGTGTTAAGAAAAAATTATTATAAAAATTATTTTTAAGATAAATTATATTAAATATATGTCAATTTGAAAGAATGTATATATCAATTGAAAAGATGTTATTTACTGTTTATTTATCGAATAT
Source organism: Macrotyloma uniflorum (assembly GCA_016859785.1). Taxonomy (NCBI): domain Eukaryota; kingdom Viridiplantae; phylum Streptophyta; class Magnoliopsida; order Fabales; family Fabaceae; genus Macrotyloma; species Macrotyloma uniflorum. The sequence goes on from BDMB01000001.1 coordinate 6,829,851, forward strand.
ATATTTTAAAAAATCAATAAATATAAAATATTTGTATTTGTTGATGGTTATGTACAATTTTTTTTTAAATCTTAAATAAAATTATTTAAAAATTATTTTTTTTCAAATACATACTCAAATAAAAAATATCTTAAAGTATAATACAAATAAAATTACATTATAAAATATAAATACATATAAAACTAATCAATCCAAATTATAAATTCAAATAAATCTTTTATGTAATGTATAAGTTTAAATAAATTAATCTCTTTAAAAAAAATTAGTTTTATAAATCTAAATAAAAAAAAAAAATTATAAAATCAATTTATAAATAATTTTGAATTATTGATGCTTTTTTTTTATTAATAGCTTTACTACTTAGAAGAAGTGGCTGAAATTAACAGAATTTATAAATGTACTTGAATGTTATAAAATAAAACAATTTATTATCTTTTGACTTATTTTTTAGTATAAAATAATTTTAATTTTAATTTTTTTTATATAAAGACAAATAATTTCAAATAATCATTCTATAACTACACAACTAGTCCATAATAATGATCATTTATATCATTCTTTTTACTAACTGGTTGCTATAGACGCTACCATCACCTTCGCTTGCAATTGTCATAAACTGTAACTATACTATATAAAATAATAACATGTATTTAATTTTTTATTAGAAAAAGCACTTATTTGTATATTATATGAATATTATACAAAATTAACTTTATAATAAAAGTGAAAAGAAGAAAGAGATAAATTGTAATATCAATAAACACTGTGATATAGAACCATAGAATAATTTCTCACCCAACTCTCCCATATACATTAAATATAGATGCACTTTTACTGTTATGTTATGTTTTGATTTTCATGAATCGTACAAATTAGAACTTATTGTGTTTTACAACATTTTTAAGGAGAAAGTAAGATTTTTTAAGTCAGGATGAGTGAATGATGACGTATATAAGGAACCAGAGCTCATAAAAAGAACAACCATAGGTAGTATCTGTGCAAATACACAATCACGTGCATGCTTTTATGCCAACGAAGAACAATGATAGCACTCTGTTTGCTACAAAACTTACATTTCCACGTAGTATACACCTGGGAAATTTGACTTTGTTTAGAATTTTTTGTGGTGCTAAAATAGAATCCAAAGGGTTCTGTTTAATCTGTGATTGTCTTGTCACCATCCATTGCCGCTCTTACGTCCTATCGTTCCATCCCAACTTCATACTAAAGGACAAGTCAAAACCCAGACAATAAGTCTATAAGGTTTTTTTATTTGGAAAATATTTAACTATAATTATTTTTAAGATATTTATGTAATATAATATTTATAATTTAAGCACATTATATTTTTATTTAACAAATCGCACTTAACAATTTCAGTTTTGTGCACGGGATATTATGAGTATTCATAAATATTAAAAAAAAAAAAAAACATCATGAATGATTATTCTAAGTTTCTTTTGATAGTTCTGTGTGTTACATTCCTTTCTATAGTATTAAAAAGTGCTAGTAACAAGTTTAATTAGAAAAGAATTTGAATAACAGAGGATATGTTTGTTGAATTTTCTTAGAACAATATTTTTTTATAACATAATTACTTATTATGATTTTTAATATGTTTGGATAATCCTATTTAAAAAAATCAGAAGAAAAAAGAAATGTATTTCTTTTATAAGCAACTTAGAATTATTTCTTATAAAAAATATGACAGAAAAAGAGATAAACAACTTTCTTTTATTATAAACATATTAATTTCTGTTTATATAAAAATTACCTAAAAATAAATCAATTTTTAACAATTACTTTAAAAAAAACAACTAGATCCATAATTTTGGTTTCTCTAAAAAAATCAATTCTTTTTTATATTTTTTTATGTCATATCATATCAACACTTTTTATAAAAAGTAATAATGACATCATGCTAATCTCATAATTTTTATAATTTTATTAATTAATTAAATACATTTTTAGTGGAGTTACTTATAAAAGTGAAAAAAATAACAACTTTTATCACTGAATATATGTGTCGTTCTTTATATAAGCATTGTTGTTTAAGAAAAATAATGGAGAAATATATATATATATATATATATATATATATTTTAAATATAAATATTGAGTGAATTGTAAATTTTAAAAATGAAGTTACACACCTCATTTTGATAATTTTAACATTAGAGCGAATTTTTGTGTGAATTATTTATTTAAACTTATGAAATATTATAACAATCCACATAACTAGACATTGTGCATGCTTTACAGTATTAATGTTGGATTATTGTAAGATGAATTTAATATGAAATGTTTTTCATATTTTCCACGTTAAATAGAGTTAACCTTAATAATTCGAATATTTTTCATTTCAAATGGCATGTAGCTAAATATTTTTTCTAACCAAATTAATTTCTGAGATCATTTGCTTGTCTATTATACTAAAGTTTAGAGTTATAATTTTCGGATCAATAGAATTCGAACTACACATGAAATTAAATTAATGAGAATAGTGAAACTACAAGAAAATAGGTGTAGAGTATGGATGAGAAATATTGATATTATTTCTTTGTTATTCTGTCTATAAATACATATTTTTTAATATTTGTAATTATTTTTTTGTTTTTAATATTTATAAATATTTTTATTTTTAGTTTTAGTTTCTAGCTATTGAATAATATTTATGCACATGATATTTGTAACAATGAGTGACCATAATAACTAAAACAAAATTTTTAAAATTACTAGGACGAACTAAATTTCATTATCACGAAAAAATTGGTACAATTATATATACTGAAAAAAATATTTAACTATGAAATAAATTTGAAATTACGTTAATGATATATTAAAATTGTTCATGAAAATAAGTTAATACTATCTTATGTTTTCAATAGCTAAGCTTAATAGCTGGTATTTACAGAAAATAAAAACAGAGTTGGCAGTTTGTAACTGAAGATGGGGAAGGTGAGAAAAGATATATTATTTTACGGTGACAAGATTGGGTGTGGTATATTTAAGCAAAAATCATTTTGGAGATTTTTTTTAATAGTATAAAACACATTCAGTAAAAAATGAGTATTAAAAAATATATTTTTAAATTTTGAAAATATGAAAACCTTACTTTAGTCAATAATATTTTGTTTTCTCTTGTTTTTTAAAATTATAAAAAATATATTTTTAATCCATAAATATTGAGTGATTAAAATTAAAATTATTTATAGATATAAAAATTAAAAAAAAAATACATAAAACAAAAAAAAAACATGAAAACAAATATTTAAATTTAAAATCAATTATACTCGTTATTCCTAAGATTTCGTAAAATGACATCATTATTCCATCTTTTTCATAAAATTTATCATCACCTTTTATTAGTATACCTTATACTGTTTTTCAACAAACTTAAGAATGTTAATATAAAATTAGTTAAATTTCTTTTAAAAAATTAAAATAATATATTTATTATAATATTTTTAAGGACTAAATATTAAATAAATTTTAGACTCATTTTCTTAGTAAGAGAAAAGATAATAAATAATCTAATTTCTTTTAATTATCTCATTTTCATTTTTATTTTTAGAAAATTTTATCTTTTTTTTTAATTTTTTTAAATAATATTAATTCAATTTTTATCTTTTTTAAGATAAAAATAAGGTGAGAAAGAGTTAAAAAAATAAATTAACTATCCAAATGAAAAATTATTTTCTTCAATATTACGATTTCATCTTAGCATGTTTTTATTTTAAAAAATTCTTTGTATCATTAAATGTTAATTAACTAATAAATTTTATTTTAGAAAAAAATAATATATATAATTATATGTATTTTTTTAATTAAATATCAAACTATTAGAAAATTAATTCGTTTTGAAATTACAATTCATTTTTGACATGTTTTTGTTATTATTTTGAAAAAGTGATATTTATCAAAATTTTAATAATGAATATTAGTTAATCAATGATTTCTGTTTCATGGGCATATAATTTAAAATAATTTTTTTTTTGTGATTGAAGGTTATGAGTGAAATGCTATTGAAATTATTTTTGGGAAATTATTTATAAATTTATAATTTATGATGGATGATCCGATAGTTCAGTATAACTTAGTTTCACATTATATTTCATATATTTCACAATTATATAGAATTCATAATTCAATATTCAATAAATTTCATAATATAGTCTTATTTATAATCATATAATACAAAGAAAACCAAAATATAATATCAAAATAGGATCGCAATATTGGAGTGAAATAATTTCTCATCCAATTTAATATAATTCTTATAATTAATTTATTAATTCACTCAATTTATATTTTCACATATAATAATATTTTATCAAACATAATAAAAATATTTAATAATCATTAATTCTCCCAATTGAAATAGATAAAATATATTTTAGTCAGATCTTAAATACAAAATTATTTATATTATTAAAGATTTAAAAAAAATATTTTTAATTTTAATTAATATTTTAATTAAATTATTTTAAAAAATTATACAACTTAACAATTTATATAAAATAAAATTATATTTAAATAAAATTAATTTATTTTTCATGTTCTTTCGTGGGATGTTTCTCAATCTTGAAAAAATAAAAATTGAATTAATGTTTTTAAGAGAATTAACATAAATTTAAAAAGAATTAGAAAAAATTAGAGAAAAAAGATGCAATTTTTTTTAAAAATAAATATAAAAGTAAAATAATTAAAAAAAAATTAGATTATTTATAATTTTTTTTCCTAAGTAACTGAATTTAACTTAATTTAAGATTTATCTAATACATGATTATAATATATATTAATTGAAAAATTTATTCAATTTTCTTTTCTAGTATAAACGTATTGAAAAACTCGTCGAAAAAGAAGTTGAAAAACAACAAAAATGGAACAGCAAGTAAAATGTATTTATTGTCACTTTTTTCCTAAACAAATACGAACGCAAAAATGATGAAAACCTTGTTGATATTGATTCTTAGAATTGGATAATATATTGCGTCACTTGCTGCTCCAAATGTATATAAGAAAAAGAGTACTTAAAACAGTGTTGAAGATCGTACACAGTGGTAATTATGAAAAATATAGATGGATAAACCTCAATTTATAAATTACTTTTGTAAGAATAATTTTCACTTAATTCAAATACCAAGACACGTTACCATGACCCCCCAACAAAAAACAAAAAAACAAAAAAATCTGTGTTGACCATTTCGTGAGAAGTATTTAATGACGTAGGCGTGAAGTATGTTGCATGTTCTAGATGGATCTTAAATATTATTTTTATAAACGTAAAATTAAATTAAATTAAATTTATTTTAATTTTGAATGTATTATATCGCAAATATTGAGTCTCATGAATGTTTAATTCTGGATCTATTAAATTCGGTCTAAATTTTTTTTTTTTAATACATGTTACATAAGTTATTTGACAATATCAATTGAGATATGGAAAAAAAAATTATAACTTCAATTATTTGAAAAAAAAATTAAAGTAGCAATTTTTTTTTTTAAATAAAATAAAATTTCGTATCAATGCAGATAATCGAATCAAGATGCTAGCTAGATAGATGCTCTATCTAGCTATCAATTAGGGAAAGCTTAAGTGATTCAATTAATTTTGAAATCTCTTGGATTTTATGCCTAAGATTGAATCCAATACTGCTTTAAAAACATTTCTATAATGTTATGTTTTCTAAGTTCTAACAATTTGTTCAATTGCTGTAAAAAAAAGTGTTCAATCGGTTGCATATATTTAGTTGCACTCTAGTTAGGGGGAGAAGTACACAACCCTCACTCTCTCTACTTCTGGAATAATCTTGAACGTGCACAAAGATTATTTTGTCTTACGTGCTTCTTCCCACAAATAAAAAAGAAGAAGCACACGGATCATACATTTCCAAGTTCCAGACTATTTGTCGTGATCTTCATTTTTTTCTGCATATTATTTATTCTGCAAAATGGTTAAATCCTAAATGCATCTCTTCTGCCATTATAAACGAAAGTGAAGATGAATAAATCTGGGGAGATGCTTCAAACTTCAATCATAAATGTTAAGGACTCGTTATATGTAAATGCAGTTTTAAGATATATGAATCTAATATACTCATAAAATTTGATTTCCATTTCACCCAACAGAGAGAAAACATTGTAATAAAGAGATGCAAAGGAAAAAAAAGGTATAAGAATGCATCATAAATAATCATTTTCTTAGTAGAAGGACTTGTTTATTACGATATATGCAACCACCATTGGCATTATACACAATTAGGGCGTAGTTTTAAAGTAAATCATTGCTAATGACGTCGACATTTTGATAAAAGCATTGAAAAACATAAAATGTAGGATAGCGATTTCCCATAATAGACATTTTTTAATAAATAATTATAGTTATAATCAATTAATACTATCAAAAGTAGTTAACTAAAAATTAATAAAAGAACATAAGGATGAATGAAAGTTGTAGCATGAAAATAAATAGCCTAAGCATAGAACCTGCTGTACGGAGGGGAGCAATGTATATATGTAGAGTAACATTAGCATTTATTATCATGTTCATGTGAGTACATTTTCAAAGATGATGGAGCTTAAATCAATCCATCTCTGTCATAACTCATAACTCACCTGTGTTCAAGACATAATTGGAAATTAGAGAAGAGCTCAGAAAAGGGTTTCTATAACACATAGTTATTATGTATTCACATGATTAGTTAATTCAAAAGTGCAAGACTCTTGAAGAGGTTAACCTTTTCTGATAAAACTTTTATATGTGTGTATTCAAGAAAAACGCAAAGATTTATTTTACGAATTTATGTACGAATCAATACAAGGAAGAAGTTAATGGGAAGAAAAGACCAGAACTGATAATAATAATTATTATTATTATTTATGACAACAGTAACAGTTGGCATATACGATATAGTAATACTAATAGTAACATATTTATATATAAGAAACATACCAACCCCTGAACACCATTAATACAGATACAGATTATAGACACGCCAAGAACGAAGGTTGCTGCGGGGAAAGCACCTCCTCCGTCCAATCGGCGATGTCGCCGGAGGAAGTCCAAGAGAATCCTCCGGGGCAACTCCACAAGCACTCGCCGTGCATCAGCTCCGGCAACTCAATCTCGCCCCAAAAATCGTCGCCGCCGCTGTCTCCCTCGTCATCGGCAATGCTGCTTTTCTCGTCACTGACGGCAGCTTTCATCATGCGCGCCGCCTGGGCCGCGGCGGCCTGAATGTCCCGGGCCGTGCGGGACAACGGAAGCGGCAGGGACTCCACCTCGTCGGGAAAGTTGAGCTGCGCCTTCCGGCCCTTGAGGCAGTACGCGGCCACGTCGTACGCTCGCGCCGCCATCTCCGGCACCGGAAAAGACCCCAACCATATGCGGTTCTTCTTGCGCGGCTCCCGAATTTCGGAGACCCATTTCCCCCAGCGGCGCTTGCGGACGCCGCGGTAGACTGGGTGGCGCGTTCCGGCCTTCTGGGTGGCAGCGGCGGCTGGGTCGTCGTCGGGACATGGTGGGGGTTGATGGTCCATTCACAGAGTGTTAGAGTGGCATGGTTTTTGGTGTGTCGGAGATTTATAAGGTTGATGAGACGTTAAAGAGGAGTGGAGGATGAGATTACTGAAATACCCCTCAGATTCATAAAGGGTTTCGAGACTTTATGGGACCAGGTTACTCTCTCTACGTAAAGGCCCAGCATGCAATTAATTATGGACGCCATGTTTCATACATGACTACGCGCGGGGTGCTTCGCTTCAAACTTTTTTGAACCACTTTTCATTTTTATTTCTATTTATATAATCATTTTTTTCAATCTTTATCTTTAAAAATAAAATTATAATTGATTTTTAAAATAAATTATTTTTCACACTTTTAAATGGTGAGAAACAACAAAATTCCCACACTAGTACGTCATTTTTATCTTTTAAAGCGTGTTTTTTAGATGAGCTGGATAAAAAGTATAGAAAGCAAATATCTTTCCATTTTTCTTTCTTTGTGAGAAATTTTGCTGAAAATATCTACTATCGTGGTCAAAATACGTTGATCTATTTTTGTTTTTCTTCTTCATTCATGACTCGCAGCTGACAGGTTTGACGAAGACACACTAAGAACATCGAAATTAACGCCACAACACCTCGTCTTTAACTTGAGCACAACATAATTAACTTGAATGTTTCCGAAAACAAAGTAAGCAAAGCTCATCCATCAATTTAACTTACTGAAGAAACTTGTGCTATGTTAAAAATAATACAACTGAATCATCGATGGTGGTGTGAAAATTATAGTTGATAGTTCCTACGCGTCAAAATTTGAGACGGAAAATAGTTGAAGCAACAAGCGAATTAGCAATGCCCATGACAGCTGATATTTTTAAAGATAAAAACTATTTGATTTTGACATTTTAACAAGCTTCTTGCGAGCTACATTGACAGCGAGGTGTGAAATTCAAATTAAGAAATTGAATCCAAAGCATGGAAAGGTCGTGAGAGGCACGGCATTGAGAAGAGCATATAAAAGTGTTTGTGGATGGATGGATGGAGAAGAGAAGATCATGTTTTGTGGGGAATGACGAATGTGTCCCTGGCTTATTTGGTTGCTCACAACTTCACATGAGGGAGTGTGGCACGAGAATTGGGTGACTGTTTCACCTTTTGGTTTTGGTGGGTGGAGTATGGTTTGATTGATAATGATATTTTTTTTTTATGATTATGTGACTGATAATGATATGAGGTTATGAACATACGCAAGGAGGAACTGGTTTGATGATAATGGCATCGAGTTATGAATGCACACAACGTTGATTAATGTGTTACTGTTCTTGCCAAATGACATTTAATTGCCAATTTAGTTTTGAGCTTAGCACAAACAAAATGAACACAAATGTGTGCTTTTCATGAAACCACTTGTCACTTTTCTCCTTTCATTTTCATTTCAATTATCGCTATGATTTTCAATCTCACATACTATACCGTACATGCTTACGTTTAATCATATAGTTTGCAACAATTAGCACTAAAATTACAAATTTGGCCATTGATATTTTGTTTTTATAATTAGAAATAACGAAAGATTTATGTATAATCAAGATTAGCAAGTTATTTTTTTTATACACAAACTTTTTTTACTTATTTTGCCATTATTTTACTACGTGCTTCTTCTTTTTTTTTCAGTCTTAAAACTCATAATCCGTGCTTAGATTTTTGTTTGTTCATGACAAAGATCCAGACACTTTATAGCATTCATGGTTTTTGTCCCTGCTTTTATGTATATCGAAAACCATATTGCACCCAAGCAATCAATTTGAAATAATTTTTGAATGCACTTAAATAGTTATGATAATTCATAATTTACTTATGAAAACAAACAAAAATAAGAGATAAAGAATATATTATGTTATATATTTGACATTCATGATATGTGTAACATAATTGAGGGTTATTTTATGTTTTTATTTATAATTGAAGATTTTTTAAATTTTAAGTGTTATTTTTAAAAAATTTAAAAAATTGGCTTAATTAGTGAATGAGTTTAGTATAAATATTTTTTATCTTGATTCTTATAGATTTTCATAATTAACGTTTTGTTTTTTTTTTTCTTATCAATTTAAAGTGACAAATTTCGACTAAATTTTATCAATCAGGAGTGTAACATTTTTTTCATTTTTTATCTATTTTTTCATTTATGATTTTTAATTTTTAATTTATAAAAAATATTTTTAATTCATTTATCTTTAATCCGAGCGAGTTTATATTTATGAATATTTTAAAAAAATATATATCAAATATAAAAATAGGATTGGTTTTTTTAATAAAATATTAATTTGAGGTTTAGTTTTGTTGTATTCTAGGTTTAATATTGAACATTTTATTTTATTTTTATTATTAGAAATTTAACACCTATAAGCTTTACATGTTTTCCTAATAGTTAATTTCAGATAAATTCATGAGAAAGTTATTTAAGATAAAAAAAATTGATTACATAATATTTAAATCTTTTGTCCTAATTAAATTATTGTGATGAGACTTGTGACCCTTTTATATATCATCATTATACTCTTTGCAAATATTCGAGAAATAGACGAAATATAATTCTTTAATTTAATTTTTTTTATTAAATTTACTTTTTGTCTCATACTATCATTTATATATAATTAATCTTTATAAAATTTTAATCAAAAACTATTCTTTTAATTTTTTTCAATAAATGATTTTGATTTATAATTAATTTATCATATCATTCAATTGTTAAACTAAAATTAAGAACAACATATTAAATTTAATTGTCAAAATTTATTTTTAATTATTTTTATTATTATTATTTATGAATAATTAAAATTTTATAGGAACAAAATTGTATATTCACAAAATTATAAAAATTTAAAATAAATTTAAATTTTCCTTTTTTTTAAGTAGGAATGAATTTAAACAACATTTTTATTTTAGTAAAATACAATTTTTTGGGACAAAATTTTATAGAGAATTGAAATAAATGTCACGAATTTATCATATTAGGCTAATTATATTTACACTTTTTTTTTTTTATAAATTTCACATTATATCTCCACTTTACTAACCGTAAAAATCTCCATATAAAATTACAAGTGTAAGTATTTCAAATAATTAAGAGCATATAAAATTATTTCAAATAAATATTATAAATTAGGAAAAAATTTCCACCATCATAAATTTGTAAGTAAAAGGCTAGTAGGAAATTTTTTACAAAAAATCCATAGAAAATTTTCCACAAACAAGTCCATGGGAAATTTTTTCATAACAAATTTATAAAAAATTTTCCAAAAATAAATTTATGAAAAATTTTCATAAAAATAAATCTGTGGGAAATATTCAATGGGTAATTAATTTTTTTTCACAAAAAAAATCCGTAAAAAATGTTCCATAGGTAATAAAATTTATTTTTGTAGTAAATTTGATTTAAAGATAATATAAAATAAAAATTTAAATAACAAAAAAAATCAATAATAAAAAGTATTATGTAATTATTAGCTTTTGTTAAATTAAATATTTAATATAATAATAAAAAATTATTAGAAATCATCACAAGATTAAAAAAAAAAAGTTAAATATATTATATTGATGGTGATAAAATAAATATATTTATTAAGAGTAGTTAATTTATAGGAGATAATCTAAATGAGTTTTACCTTATTTTATTTTATTTATTGTGTCTAATAAAATTAAACCATGTAAAAATTTAGTAAAAATTAATTTATATGAGATAAAAAATTTAATTAATTAATAATGAGAATTTGTTTAATTAAATTTTAAAAATATATAAGTAGAAAATTAAATATTTTATTTTCATTATTCTAAAATTTTTTTTTAATTTGGTCATTATTGAGTGGATTTGATTTCGTGGAGCAAAATTGGGTTTCATTAAGTAAAGTGCCTTACAACTCCAAAGTTATTTCGGATTGAGTTGAATTATAATGAGAAAATGCATGATTGTGGATTTGTAAGAGATGATGTATGATGAACTTGAGTTGTCAATGTGTATCTTATTGAGAGGTTGTTTAATGTATAATTATCCTTGAAATACTGTAAAAATGATAATTAGTGTGTATTGATTTAGGGATGTACATTGACTGAGATATCTAAACTTTTAATGACATGTTAAGTTACATAGGCAAAGATGTCATTGGATGAAATGTCGATAGAGATTTTATTAGTTGTTTTTGAAGTAAGGGAGACTTTAAATGAACATTTGGTTGAGGTTACCCTAATATGTAATATCTTGTTGTCGGAATAAAATGGATGACCCTAAATGTGAAAAAGATTCAGAAGATTAATCTAAAGACTTGTATCGATTATAGCATTACTCAAATGTTAGTATCTCATGTTTAAAATTTATATAATCTTCTATGTTTGTAATTGTGGGTATACAAGTCTTAGATAAGTTAGTACACTTTAAAATATATTTATATATGTTTATTATTATAAATACGTAATTTCTTTATTCTTCCTCACTTTATTTTTTTTTTATATAGGAATAGATAATAAGTTAAGAAGAACATAAATAAAAATAAAACAAATATTTAAATTTATTATAAATAAATAGTATAAATTAAGATTTTAAATATACGTAGAATTTTAAATAACTTTGAATAAAATAATAGAAATAATAAGCGTATATTTTAGTTAGTTAAATACATGAAAAACTATATTTATTAGAATATTTTTGAAATCCTTACCATATACCTTCATTTAATTAAAATAAAAATTTAAAAATGAAAAATTATAAAAATTATAAAAAATTATCTTAAATAAAAAAATGTTCTACATCAAACATAAAAATAAAAATCCAAAATTTTAATAAATTAAAAATTATAATGCATAAAAGATAATAAAAATTTTATTAAATAGAAAGCAATTCACCTAGAACCATGAATTGCTAATTTTTTTAATTAATCTTATAAATATATTAATTTTATAATTAAATATTATGTATATTTTAATAAATAAACATAAATAACTAGATGCATATTTTAAAGTAATTGAAATGATTTTATAAAAATAAAATCAATATTATCCATCGACAAAATTTTTTAAATAATAAATAAAATATGTAAATAAAATATAATTATATATAGTTTTTCTATGAAAATAAATCGATAAGCAACATCCTCATAAGTAAGGTTCCTACAAATGTAATTAATAGATAACTATTACTATTTTCAAATTAGTAGATAACAGTTAATAAACATGTATTTTTAATATGGAAGAGTTTATTATATTAGTTGATTAGGTGTTAGGCATGATATATAGGATCTTCGCACAATTTTTACATTCTAAACTAAAATAAAACAAATTATTTATTCATTTATTTATATAATAAAACTTATGTGTCTCATTTCCAAGCAAGATAATACTTAGAGACTTAAAAAAGAAAGAAAAAAAAAAAGAAAATACAATAATATATCTATTATTTTTATAGAGAACATGGTGTTTTTGTTGTTAGTTTAGTGTTAGTACGTTTAGATAAACAAGGACTATAAATGTTTATGTGTTGGATTCAAGCTTCAATAATAAATTTAGTGATTTTAGTTTGACTAAGCTAGTAGATTATAAAAAAGTGTCACAAATTATTTATAGTAAATTATTGAAAATTATGTTTTTTTTAAATCATTTGTTCATCTATTTATACTAAATTTTGTTTGGAGCAATAAATTTTTAAATAAAATATTTTGAAATAAAAAAAAATTAAGAATTATAGTAACATGAATTTTTATTTTTTTTACTAATAAATAACTTTCCTAATCGATATCTTTTTAGGTTTTGTCTTAAAATAGATGTTATTTGAAAACGGCCGAATAGGTAGGTAGAAGGCTTCTAATCGAAGATTGTACGTTTCAGGCGTAATGGGCTGGTTGTATTGAAACCCATCTCATGGTTTGATCCATTTAATTGTCCTAAGAGCTGAGTTTTTCATTTCTAACTTTGCATGTATAAGGCCCAGTATCTTAAAAGGTGTAAAAATGTTATTTACCCATTTTTATCAATTTACTAAGTATTTGAAATTAAATCATTAATTTATTGTGTTAATAATTTATTTTATTAAATTTCGTACTATGTTTTATACTTATGTCTTATTATTAATGGTGATGTGTATTTTATTTAAGAAAAAAATTATATATTTTTTAAATGTTTTGAAATGTAACCTCAATTTCTCAAAAATATATTACTAATTCATAAACATCTAAAAAATGAATTTTAAATTAAATTTTCTTTATTATTGGTTCAATTTATTAAAAAATATTCTTTAAAATTAAAAAAAAATTATATGAATTATAATATTATAAGTAATATGATTAAATATGAAGTCTAATTCACACATTTATGTAATTTTAAAAAATATTATACAATAGTGAGCGTATTTAAATGTGTGAAATAATTATTAATTAATCATGTAAATTTTTTATATTGATATTTAAAAATAATAATTAATATTTTAATTAAGATAAAATTATATGTTTTTATTATCCTATTACAATATAAAAGTATTGATATTTTTTATATTATTTCATAAGATAATAATCCTCCTGTCTTATTTTTGTTGTAATTTAAAAGTTTTTAATTTTTTTATAATTTATTCTTGAAAGACGCATTGAGATAATATAATTATTTTACTAAAATTATTTTAAAAGTATTATATGTAATTTTGTTTTAGAATTATAATTATAATAAAGTAAATTATCATGAAGTCTTTCAATTTTGTTTAGATTCACTTAATATTTTTACCACTTTTACATTTATAAGAGTTCCTTTTATAGGATTAGGTATTGTAAGAGATTAATACAATATTATTAAAAAAAAAATTCTTCTATAAGTCTGAAATATAAAGTACAAATAGTTAGTAAAAATAAATGAAAACAATTTTTTTTTCAGATTGTAAATTGAAAGATGAAAACAAAGAGAGAGAGACTTAAATGTAGTTCACGTGCTTCATCGACTCTGGTTGGATCAGGTTCACGTGGCTTTCATGAGCGGGCCCCACATCTTTTATTTGATGAGCAAGATGAAGACACGTGGAGAGGTGAGTTCTGAAATAAGGCACGTGGAATGCGTTTTGGGAAGAGTCATCCCTCACAATTTGCGTGATGCTCCAGCTAACACCTCTCGCCATTCTTTTCACGTGTCACCAACGCTTCTCATCTCATTTTATGCTGATGCAATCAAACCCTTAATCACCATGTGATTTTGATTTTTGTTAACCGTTTCTTCAGAGGGAATTTCCGGTGGAGCGGTGAAATGCGTAGAGATCGGAAAGAACACCAACGGCGAAAGCACTCTGCTGGGCCGACACTGACACTGAGAGACGAAAGCTAGGGGAGCGAATGGGAAGAAACGTGTTTACCTCTTCTTAATTCATACTACTATTTAAATATGTAGTGTGAATGCTGTTAACTTTACTCACGTAATAATATAACAAAATAAGAATGGTGTACAAATTTCACTTCAATAATATGATCACTCAATTGAATTAATTTTTTTTAGAAAAATCAGATAATAAGTTAAATGACATAAATAATATTTAGTTATATATATATATATATTAATGGTTTATCTTGAAAATTAGGATAATAATTTTAATTTATATTTAAAAATATAAAGATATGATAGTTTCGTTTTATCTCTTCGAATATAGCAATATAACAAATGTTATAAAATAAAAAGGATATAAATAATAAAAAGCTTATAAATTATAAATAATTCTTGTAAATACAAATTTAACAAGTTTGATTAAACGAGGTTATAAGCTAATAAAAATATTTCATCTCATAAAAATAAAACTTTCATTATTAAAATATGAATTCTGGATAAAAATTATAAAAGTAAGAGTATTTATACTTAGTAAACCTATTTACTAAAAAAAATATAAAACTCTCAAATACTAATAAAGATCCACAAAGAAAAATACAAAAAATTATAAAATTTTTATTCTAAGTATTAAACTTTCTTTTCTCTTTTATCTACAGATTCATTGTTATCTCTTTTTAAATTAATATGTAATAATTTTATTTTTTAAAAATGTCTCTATTAATTAAAAAAAATTGTAATGTAAGATGATGTGGTGTATAAAAAAATTATAATTTTTTTATTATAAAAATAAAAATTATTTTTATTTTTTCTATGTTTTAATAGAATATATTTTTACTTGAAAAGAAATATATATACTAAGTTCACTTAATATTAGTAGACAATAACAAAATTTTAAAAATTTAATTTATATACTATATTTTGAATCTACAACATATATTATATTTGAAAAGATATATATAATCCTTTTATAGGAATATATAATTTATATTTCAAAACCTGTATACATAAAAATTTTATCTTACTATTTTGTTGACTTACTACTTATAACATTATTTACTATTATCATCACATATCAACACAATAACCTATTAAATAAGATAAGATAGTATAATAAAACATTTCAATAATTTAACTTAAATTTATTATCACCATATTAATATAGTAATATATTAATGTCTATTCAAGTTTTTTCCTTTTACAATATGTCATTATTATTAGGTATTATATGCCTATCAAGACTTCAACTCTCATGATAAATACATAATCTTAAATGATTTTCAGAATATTTATATATTAAATTTTAAATTGAGATTTCAACTTATCACATTATCTCAACAATAGTTACTAAATAAGACAAACTCTCATGTGATAAAATAGCTCTCTAATTCTCTTCTATTTTTTATAAACATACACTAACGGGTAAATAAGAAAAATTTTCACCAACTCTTAGTACATATATTTTCTTCTATATAAGTTCAAATATTAGGAGAATCAAAATATTTTATTAAATCCGTTAACTCAATTCTTACATTATTTATCTTTACATAATAAAAATACTTTATTGGTATTTATTATACTCAATCACATCATCATTTATTATCAATACATATATCTATTGAAAAAAAATCAATTGAAATAACACACACCCCTAATCATTTAAGTTATATTCATTTTCCACACTCACTTCCATATAAAGGGAATATCATTTAAGCCACAACTTCATCACTTGGGTAATATTTTCACATAAACAACTCAATTCATTTTTATTTGTTCGCCGTTTGGACAACAAGTAGCCCCTTGATCACACTACTTGAGTGTCTTTAAATTTAATGTCTCGTCAAAATCAAAGTTACATCAACTCTCTCTATTGGGAGTTCCCTCACTTGAGTAATGATGGATTGTTTGAGTATAAGTTGATAATTTAATCATCCAAATGAGTACACAAATAATATATGATAAAAAATTAGAATTTTACAAAATAACTACTAAATGGTTATACATTTAGTTAGATGACTACCAAAATACTTTAATTTAAACCTATTTAATTTTATAATATTTTGTGTAAGTTAGAAATTACTTTAAATAGGTTTAACAAGTAAAAAATTTTCTATTAAAACTATATCAACAATTTAAATTATTTTTCTCAATCATTAAAATTAATACTTAACAACCATTTAATTTCCAATAATGTAATCTATTAAGGTATACTAATCGAACTACTCACAATTTTCATCTATCTAGATTTATTGATTCAAACAAATCAAGCATGTTCATTCTATATTAATCCAAATTACTATAATCTTCTTAAGGGGTGTCTAATAGCAATCATTTCCTATTTTATCTACTTATAACACGATTTCAAGTTCCATAACCAACAAATTTAAAATTTAACTTTAGTAGACTTTCCTTTCCCATATTTTTGTTAGTCTTTACAAATCAAAATGTTACAACAATAGCTACTTACAAAATAAACTTCAATCTGCTCATAAAAAATCTCAATAAACAAAAAAAATATATCAAATTTGATGGACACATGATAATGGGACAGGAGTGACAAGAAGGAGAGTTATTGGATAGAATAAGGAACTATAGAGGAAATTAGATAAAGACTCTACCAATAAATAAATATATATATATATATATATATATTATAATATAATATAATATAATATAATATAATATAATATAATATAATATAATATAGTTGAACAATAACAAGCAAGCCTAAATTTGTAATAAGAAAGAAGACAATTCTTTTTATTCTTATAATACAGTTTAGGTGATAGAATGAATAAGAATTGATTCCTAATTCTTCAAAAAGTTTATAAAATTTCAATCCTTATAGACACATCTTTATTTTAAAATAGAAAATTATTTCCCTATACATAAACTAATAAAGATTCATGTCAATATCAAAACTTACTCTAAAATGTTATTTTAATTAAGAATATTCTCCTCTTAATTATCTATATTTGGATGAATTCATATATAAAAAATAAAAATAAAAAAATTTAATATATTAAAAAAAAAAATATATTCTTCCTATTTTTTTATAATTATCAATTTTTTTTAACATATTTTATTGGGAGACTCTATTGTTACTCCTCATTTTTCTATTGTCACTCCTTTTTACCTACCTTTTTTTTATTTTTCTAAAATACCCTTATTTAATTTGTTGTCTATTGCAACTCCTACATTCTTTTTCTTAAAAATAAATTAATATAACAATTGTTTCTATAAACACTCCACTTTCTCTATGGAATAACGACGTTTGTACATTCCAAAAGAAATCCACCATCAGGTACTGCCTTGGCCTCCTTCCCAGATCATAGTCAGTCACACCATCACAATCATCTTTTTTTTCCTTTGTAAATATATGCTTGGTCTCATACTAATTAATAAACACAATAATATCACTATAAAAAAAAATGACAACAATATCACAGCACTGCATTCTTCATATATATGTTATCTGTGTCAAATTTGTTTTCTCTCCAAAATAGACATAATATGTATAAATTCATCAAGAAAAAGTAAAAAAAACATTAAATCCCCAAAATAAAATTTCTCATCAGGACTACATGACAAACAAAAATAAGTAACTGATAACAAAATCATATACAATTTATCGAAAGCTTCGACTAGGATAAGAATATTTAAGCTTCCTCCTGTGAGTCTGTGCAATCCTGGCTGCAATCCAAAAGAGAATTAAAAATGCAAGTTAAATGTCTCTTAAGTTTAATCATCAAACATTTATATTCAGGTACAAAACATTCCATTAATCATTATTCAATATGTAAGACAACAATTTACCTGAAAACGAAAAAAGATGTAGCATGCTTAGTTCTTTTTGGACAAGTGCGACAATTGTGGCCACTATCTTTACATAAACTATATTTTTTCACATTTTCTTCTCTTTCAAATGCTGATGGCTCACGCTTGGTAGAAGTTGAAACTTTTTTTCTCCCTTTATGAGATTGAACATGAGTTTTAGCGAAGAAGTAACAGTAAGGAGAAGAAGAGTTTTGGTAAAAATAGTTGATGCAGATAAGAGTTTTAGCGCTAAAATGAATTTAGGGTTGAAAAGGAGAGTAACCATGGGAGTGGGATAGTTTGAGTGGGAGTTGCAATAGACAACAAATTAAATAAGGGTATTTTAGAAAAATAGAAAAAAAAGTGGATAAAAAAGAGTGGTAATAGAAAAATGAGGAGTACCAATAGAGCCTCTCATTTTATTTTTATTTATTAATTTTGTAGACAATATTAATGATTTTTTATCCATTATATTATTATTTATTAATATTTTATTATAAAAAAAATGACGGGGAGAAAAAAAACTTACAAAAATTAAAGGATATTATTAAAAATAAATTATTATGAATTATGAAAGTAAACATTTTTATTTGTTTAACCAAACCTTAAATATTATGTATTAAGAAACGGAATAAAATTTCATAAAGATAATAATATTATAAGAATAAAATTCGGATAATTAATTTTTTTATTTATAAAATATTTAATTTAATTAATAAAATAATTATTTTTTATTTAATTAAATAATTTTTATTTTCTAAATTAATAAAGTTAAATTTATTCCATAGTGATTATTTTTTTATTATTTGCTGATGGTATAATTTGATTATAGAAACTACAACTTCTTCCTTAATTAGAAATCTGGTTTTAATTTAATTTTTAGGTACAAATTTAATATAATTATAATTAAGATTTTTAAAAATAATTTTTTTAAATGCTCATATAATTACACACTTGATTTTATTAAAAAAAAAAAAAAAAGTTGAATAGGAGTCTCAATCAAGATAAACTGTTTCAGTATTTCACTCAAATATTATAAATAATATTAGAAATAAGAACACAGCTACACTCAAATTAGAGTTTTGGTGTACAATAGCTTAACAAATGGTTGACCGATGTACCCAATTGATAAATTTTTTACAATAATTTACATTAAATTAAATTATTTTTTATTTAATCATTTAGTTTGAAATGTAAATAAAATTTAGATAAAACAACTTGTAAGTAAAACTATGTTTTGATTTAAGAAGAAGAAATGTATATTAAGTATAATTCAATTTTATAAAATTAATTTGTAAAATAAAATTTATATTATATTTATATATTACAGTTTGATTTATTTTTAGTTTATATATATTTTTATATTTATTTATTTATATTAATAATTAAAAAAATATAATTTTTATATTTTCTTATTTTTTTAATAAATATTAATATATATAACTTTTATATTTTTTAAATTAAAAATCAGTATAATTATATTTAAATTTTTTTCTAATTTTAATTTTAATATAATTAAAAAAATAAATATAATATTTAACTCAATTATATATATATATATATAAATAAGTTGAGAAAACTTTTTATTATTTATATAACTTTGTAATATTAATAGAATAATATTATTTTATTTGATAAATATTTCATCAAAGAAAAATATTAAAAATTACGTTTTCATTATATTCTATTAAGTCATGTTTAATATTAATTAATTTTAAATTAAAAGTTAATCTTTTTATAAATAATAAAAATATTTTATTAAAATATATAATGTATTATAATTTATATATTAAATTATTATATTTAAAATTAAAATAAATTTTATTAATATAATTTAATTTTTAACAGTTTTTTTAAATATATTTGTTATTATTTCTTTTAAAAATATATAAAATATAAGCTATACACTGTAAAACTGAACAAATCTAAAGAAACAAAATTCGTTTCAAATACAAAACTAATTTAATATAAATTTTTAAATGATCTTTTAGTGTACATAGAAGATGGAAGCAACCCATTTAATAATACGTCATAGTAAATAAATTATAGTGTTGCCTTTAGGTTGTAAGTTTATTTTTTTTTTCTAAAATATTATGCTAAAGAGATCATAACCTGTTTTATTTTCTAGGAATCATCTTTGTTTAACTTTTGACATCATGATTTCATAAATTAATGTTTTAAGAGTTTGATTGTGTTTTCTTTTTGTTAACCGAGGTTGATTAATTAAGGTTTGCAAATAGCAGGCAACAATTGGTCAAATCTACTTTTACTTTCTTGGTCATCACACTTGTCTTTACATCAACAGTAACAACAGAGAAAAAAAAAAGTAGGGACAAGTGAAAGATACAAAAACATTGAGAAAATAAAATAAAATAAAGTAAAAAGATTTTATTGTTACAAAACTTCATACTAATATAAAAATGATTGGTTATATTTTACCAAAATAGGTTATTTCAAGTTTTAAAAAACAATATCAATATGAATTATATTTTTTTTAAGTATAATATCATGCTTTTGGTCCAATATTAAGATATATAAAAGAACATTTCTACAAAGAGATCAACTATTGGATTTTACTATTATCAACTATTTCATATTTAGATTTTTTTGTTTATTTATTTATATATATATATAGAGGAATACTTAATGCAACTTTATTTAATATTTAGTTATTAACTGTATTAGAATTAATTATTGGACAGAAAAAGTACAAGTTTTATATCATGATTCTTAACTTACTATTAGAACATTCCTAACCTCCTTCTTTATTTTTGATAGTAGAAAATGGATATCCATTGTATAATAACTTCAAATCACAAAATAATTGAATTTATAAATATAATTTTTTATGAAATTATTTTCTTTTATTTTGTTAATATTTTTTATCCTACCATTAATATAAAAAAACTCTAAATGCTAATTAACTAGAAAATAATCAATTTATTGCAAAAAATTTTTTTAAACAATTCTTATAAAGATTAATAATATAATTATAAAAATTAATAATATAATTATATGTGAAAGGAGTCACATATTAAATGATAAGTGTAAATATTTTTATTTTTTATCTTTTTTCTTCTTCTTATTATTATTTATAAAGTTAGAAAGAATTAAAATATTAAATTATTAAATTTTAAAAATAAATAAACTTTCATATATTCGACAAAATTACATAGAATA
Source organism: Macrotyloma uniflorum (assembly GCA_016859785.1). Classification (NCBI taxonomy): domain Eukaryota; kingdom Viridiplantae; phylum Streptophyta; class Magnoliopsida; order Fabales; family Fabaceae; genus Macrotyloma; species Macrotyloma uniflorum. Next base: position 6,851,691 of record BDMB01000001.1, read on the forward strand.
AGAAAAATAATTAATTTGTATATTTTTTATTAATATTGTATTTTCTTTATTAATTATTATTAAATGAATTAATTAAAATATAATTAACAAATTTATAATTAAAATATTGATTAAATTTATAATCTTCCAAATATCTACTCGCGTTTTTACCATCAATTATTAACTAAATAGAAAATATCTATTGCTTCATACACGTGTTTTGTTTTAAAATTTAAATATTATTGATATTTTTATTTTTTATTAACTTTTTTTCATCTATTTTTAATACTTTTAATAGTTTTAAACTATTATCACAAATTAAAATAAAAATATAAATTAATGATCTTAAATATAAAATATAATTTATAAATTAAAAATATTTATTCATCACATATTTATTATATATTGTATGAAATAAAAATTTATACACACGCGCTAAAGTACTCTCTCTATATATATACATATATATCAGTATTTATTTATATCCTTTCTTCTCAATCAAAGGTGGATAAATGAATAAAAAACGTGGATAAGAAATTTTGACAATATAAATATGTTCCAATTTATTAAATAATAAAAAAAGGGAGCAGTGGCATGAGGCATGATATGATAATTGTTGCATACTAACTGTGGTAAAGTTAGAAAGCTAGGTTGACCTAACCATGGTTTAACGTTTTCCCGTTAGAAGCTGTAGAGGCTAGTGTAGAGTGGAACCTGCATCTTTCATTTCTCTCTCTCTCTTCTCGAATTTCTGTTTCTGTTTCTCTGCCCTTCGTTTCTCTCTTCCTTCTCCCTTTCTCCAATTTTCACACTCTGTTACCGACCAAGCAACAAAAACCCTTCGTTTTCATTCCCTCCTTCGCGACACACCTCCTTGTCTCTCCTTTTGTTTCCTTCCACTATCAGTTTTCTCCGAATGTGTATTCCCCCTAAAACTTTCCTTTCTCGTCCAGTTTTGTCCCCCCTTTCCCAGCTTAACCTCATAAGTAAATCTCACTTCCTGTTTCTATCTTTGTCTCTCTGTCTGTTCTTATTATAGCTTTCCTTCGCCAACCTCAAATCTAAAAGATCTGAGAGCGCCTTCATGAGATGGAAGAGGAGAAACAGTTGCATTTCGGTTATTAGAGGAGGTTCCTGGTGTTGGATTCAGGGGTTGAAAATTTGAGATAATTAGTTGGTGGGTGGTATATTTTATTTATTTTTTTATTTCTTAAGAGATGAAGGTTGACGCGGGGTTAGGGCGCGTGGCGTGGAATGAGGAGGAGAAGGCCATGGTTGGGGCTGTTCTGGGTGGTCGGGCTCTGGAGTTTTTAACCACGAACTCGGTGTCGAATGAGAGTGTTCTAATGGCGGTTGGGAGCGATGAGGGGCTTCAGAACAAGCTCTCGGATCTGGTGGAGCGTCCCAACGTCTCCAATTTCAGTTGGAACTACGCGATTTTCTGGCAGCTATCGCAGTCGAAATCCGGTGAGTGGGTTCTGGGTTGGGGAGACGGGTGCTGCAGGGAGCCCAACGAGGAAGAAGAGGGTGCGGTGAGAGGAACTCTGAGGCTTCTTCGCGTGGACGAGGAGATGCAGCAGAGGATGAGGAAGAGGGTGTTGCAGAAGCTGCACACGACTTTTGGAGGTTCGGATGAGGACAATTACGCTTTTGGCCTCGACCATGTGACCGACACCGAGATGTTCTTTCTTGCTTCCATGTACTTCTCTTTCCCACGCGGGCATGGTGGCCCAGGTAAGTGTTTCGTCTCTGGGAAGCATTTGTGGATGAAATCTGTGTCTGACTACTGTGTGCGTTCGTCCTTGGTTAAATCTGCTGGAATTCAGACAATTGTCTTGGTCCCTACTGATTTGGGAGTGGTGGAGTTGGGTTCTGTGAGAGTGTTACCCGAGAGTTTTGAGCTCGTGCAAGCCGTTAAATCTGTTTTCTCCACGCAGTGTTCGCAGTACCCTTCTGCGGTGAACGTGAGCGCGGGTGGGAATGCGGTTTTTACTGGTTTGGCAATTGGGGATGGTAACAAGGTAGATGGAGGAGTTTCAATTCCCAAGCTTTTTGTGAACGCAATTGGCAATCGGACGCATTTCAGAGAGAAACTTGCTGTTAGAAAAATGGAGGATAATAGGCCTTGGGCAGGCCATCCCCTCCCCAATGGGAACAACCTCGACAACAATAACGTTAGTTATCAGAATGCTCGGAATGGTCTTCATGTTGCGGGTTGGGCAGTGAATTCGGGTGTGAGGCAGCCTGGTCCTGTTGAGGTTTTTGCTCCTAGGGCTTCAACGAGTAGTGTTGTTCCGGAGCTAGCTAATGGTGTGAGACAGGATTTCAGGCTGAGCAACAGCCATCAACCTCAAAGGCAGGTGCAAATGCAAATTGACTTTACCGGAGCTACTTCTAGGCCTTCTCCTGTGAGACCGGTTGTTGGTGATTCAGAGCTTTCTGATGTTGAGGCCTCTTGCAAGGAGGAACAACCCAGTGTTGTGGATGAAAGGAAGCCCAGGAAGCGGGGTAGGAAGCCTGCTAATGGAAGGGAAGAACCTCTCAATCATGTGGAGGCAGAGAGGCAGAGACGTGAGAAGCTCAACCAGCGGTTCTATGCATTGAGATCTGTGGTGCCTAATATCTCCAAGATGGACAAGGCTTCGTTGTTGGGCGATGCCATTTCCTATATCAACGAGCTTCAGGCGAAAGTAAAGATCATGGAAGCTGAAAGAGAGAGATTTGGAAGCACTTCCAGTGATGGGTCAGTTTTGGAAGCTAACTCCAGATCTGAAAATCAAAATCAAGAGAAAGAACCTCCTGATGTGGATATTCAAGCAGCTCAAGATGCGGTAATTGTAAAGGTGACTTGCCCTCTTGATACCCACCCTGTTTCCAAAGTAATTCAAACACTCAAAGAGGCACAAATCAGTGTTGTAGAATCAAAACTTGCTGCTGCAAATGATAATGTTTTCCACACATTTGTAATTAAGTCCGAAGGATCTGAACCACTTACAAAGGACAAGTTGATTGCTGTTTTTTCCCCACCAGAATCCAATCCATTGCAGCCATTGTCATCAGTTGGATAACAAAGGAACTACAGTTTAGTATAGTCCATAGGGATTAATACATAGAGAAAAACCAATTTCTAAAGCTTCCTCAGAATTTTTTGTTACATCGCGGAGGATCTAAAAGGAAAAGCAGTGGGAACTAGAGCGGTAGAATAATAGTTCCCATTAACCATGTAGGCAACCAATTTATGTTTTGTCTATAGTGTATACACATCAGAAATATTGTTCCTGCAATGTCAATTATTTTATTTAGTTTATAGCCAATCTAGTTGTTATGGGTAAAGAGTTTGTTTATTTCTTGATATCATGTCTTTCCGGATCTTCTTTCTGTCTTGTCCTGTGCAATAGGGGATAGTTTTAGTAATTTTTTTTGTTTTTTTGGTTTATTTTAATTTTTTATATTGTTTTAGATATGCTCTTCCTTAGAGAGAAACATAATTGTAAATGTGTTTTAATTATTTTTAGTAGTTTTCCTCACTTCACAAGTATACTCGTTTGATTTGGTTTTAAGTTTTAGGCGATAGACTTGCCTTTCCTGTCTATGCAATTTGAACGAGGATACACTTATTCTTATAGTTATACTTATTATTATAATAATAATAATAATAATCTCAAAGAGTCTTATGTAGAAATTAGATATTTTGTTTACAGTGGCAGTTGAATAAGCTTTTGGGCATATCAGGTGAGCTTTCATGATTTGTTTGACTAGTGCGGGCGTAGAAATAAGAAACTGGACATTTATGCGAAGTGTGAGTGGATTGCATTTTGTGGTACAAGTACCACTCAATATGTTTGATTTTGTTTCCTTCCCCATCCACTTTATCTGCAACCAAATGAAGGCGAATATTTGATGCACATGAAAAGGAAGAAAAGTATTGCCATATTGGTACTGTTCTTAAATTCTTGACCGTTCCTTTGTTATTACAACCTTTCTATGGAAATTGAGGTATCTCTAATTCATGCAGAAAAGAACATTAGGCTAAAAGGCTATCTAGAAAATAAAAAAAGTAGGGAAGTTAAACTTGTCTTATTTATTTTTTTAATATCCCGGGCAGGAAATAAAATAAAGAAAAACACAAGTGCGGTTCTGAAAAACAAGAATAGTAGCACATAGCATTGTGTTGTTGGGTGGTCCTGCATTGTACGCGTCGGTGTCCCATTTTGAAATTTCATATTGTGGAAAACGTTCACGTGCGAAGGTCCTTTCTACTAATGAGTTCTGCAATGACAACAATCATGTGGTGCATGTGTTTTCTTTTTAAAGTGATTGAAACTTGCTCCTTTGAAAAAAAGAAAAAAAAAAAATAACAATAAATATTTTTTTCAACTTTTGTACATGAATTATGAAAATATACAAACATAATATCCAAATGTGACAGCACTTACTAAAAGGGTGCGGGCTGGCTCTTTCGAAAATTTTTAATTATATATATATATATTATTAATATTATATACTTTTTATTTAAATATATATTAAAATTGTAAATTGTTTTTAAGTAGCTTAAATATATAAATAATTATTTTTTAATGAAATAATATATTTCTTTATAATTTTATTGTAAAAATAATTCCATTTTTATTATTCCAAAAATTAAGTTGATGATTAATATAGTTTATTAAATTTATTTTTTTTAGAATATAAATAATAAGATTTAAAAAAAAAATTAGTTTACAACCGTGGTGTCACTATTGTATAATAATAATATTTATTTCCAATTTAAAAAAAAAAATTATTTTGCATAAAAATTTAGTAGGACCTATATAATAATATTCATGTCCAATTTGGATAAGAAATGACTCAAAGCCAAGTAGATAAAGGATAATGTTTTTATCGTTCTTGAATTTATTCTTATCCAATTTGAAGTATTAGATATGCAAGTTATGCTATTGTGTCTATGGAAAGATTACCTCTCTTATATTTTTATCCTAACTCATTCATTTCATATTTATTTATATTATTTATATATAAGGTTAAAATATATGTTATTAATTGTGTTAATGATGTTAAGTCATATAAAAAATTCATACTATTCCCTCTTAATTGTTAAAACACATTAATTATATGATTAAACATAATTAATTATGCAAACTCATAATTAATAATGCATGAATAATGAGTTCTTTTGTATTTGTACATTAATGCACAGTTATACATCAATATTTAATCACTTAATTTTTTATTGTTTCTCTTTCATATTTTTAGTGTATAATATTGTAGTTTGAGTTGTATTATTTGATTTCAATTACACTTTACCTTATATTGATTTGGATTGTGTTATTTTACTCAAGTATTATTTGGTTTCATTTTAGTTCTATATTTCAATTTTAATTCATATTTATTTTTATTAAATTTTGAATCATTCATTATATTATTTAATTAATTATTTTTCTTTCACTTTCCACTCATTTGATATGTAAAATAAGTTATTTTTATTTATCATTTTAAAAATTTTAAAATATTTAATTAATATATTTTATGAAAGTATATTATCTATTATATTTTATTTTATTTTTAAAAAAATATAAATACTTAATATAAATTTTAATACTTAGATATTTATTTGTTTTTGGTATTTAATAACTGAATGTATCTTAATTTTGTTAATGAAATCATATAATTTGGTATTTTTTATTTTTATTTTGAATTTGTAAGAGTATTAAAACGAGTTTTGTTATTCAAATAAGGTTAGAGATCCCATATCAATTAAAGATAAGACAAAATTAGTGTATAAAGGTGGGTGTAAATCTCATCTTATTGAGCTGCTTTTATGATTATGAGTTAAACTTAAAGTCCACTTTTGTTATGGTATCAGAGCTTATCCTAACAAGTTTGTTAGTCTTATTGGGTTCGAGATTTGGGACGTCTTGACGTGATGAAGTATGTTAGAAATCCTATATCAACTAAAGATAAAACCACTTTAGTGTATAAAAGTGGGTGCAAACCTCACCATTAAGATTATATCTCAAAATTAGAAGTATTTAGTTTTTTTTCTAAGACACACCAAAGTGAGAATTATCACTTAAATATTCTTAACAACTATATTAATTATGTGAAAGGAAACAAGTCTTGTTATTGTCAAAGTTATATCAAAAAGTGACAATTATATTAAAATGTGACAATTAGGATTGCATTACAAAATTAGTAATTTCTAATTTTCTTAATTTATTTTGTTCTATTTATTTTCTAGGATAATTATGGTTAGTTGTGATAAAATACGTAAATATTCTCATAAATATTTTTAACATTTTTTATAATATTTTGACTAGTTAATATTATTAGTCAATTATCTGATTGTCCTATTATTTTATACCCTTAAACTATAATAAGACTCTTGTATATAATTCATGATTTGAATGGAACAAGAGCACATATAATTTTACAAATAATTTCTTTCATGGTATCAAAAAATTAAAGAATTTTTCTTATTTTCCTCTCCTAATCTTTTTCAATCATTTCTCCATGGTTCTTAAAATGAAAAACTTTAATATAAAATGTGAGATGAACTTTTCAAAATTCATGCCCAATCTCATAAGGGTATTATCATATCATATCATTCCAAAAAAAAATAAAAAAAATTAGAAAGCACACACATGAGAAACTCATGAAGAAAAAAATTGTGGTTGATTGTTGATGCCATGGTTTTCTAGTGGATCTATTTCACTATTTTGAGTGATACTTAAGCCCAATTCCACTACAATGAAGACATGAGATTATGAAGTTTTCATTGTGTACATGTCAGATCATGAATTAATAATTGCATCCAATCTCTACAAAAATCCTAATTATTTTGAATTATTTTATCTTTTTGAATGGAATCCTCATGAATAAGACCAAACCTTATTTTGTAGTATTTACATAAAATTCCTCTTTCTCATTCTTAAGCAATCAATTCTGAAATATTTTTCAAAGATAACCAAAACTCCCATGTGATCATACTTAAGTAAGAATTCTTTACCACTCAAATGGAAGATTTTGAAAATGTATTAACATAATGCCAATGACTCGTAACCCTTATCAATGTTCCTATTTCAAATTAGTAACTAGTTTTTCAAATGATGTTTGGACTCAATAATGCATATAAAGGGGTAGGTACATTAATTTGACAAAGTAACATCTTCCTTCTTTCTATCAAGTTTGTTCCATGCTTTAGAAGAAGTGAATTTGGTTAAGATGACAATCATGGGTTTGAATAAAATAATGGTGGTGGCAACATTTAAGAATGTTGATGAGACCTCCTCTTATAATGAAAATTCTTCACAAAATTGAGGTAAAAGAAATGGTAAAAATTATAACAAGAAAAAAAATTATAATGGTGATAACGAGGTTGTAATGATAAGAAATGTGACTATAGTGATGATCGTGGCAATGACCAATAGTAACAATAACATTTCATGGTGCCTCCTTGACAGTAACAACAAAGCATGTATCCTTGTTGGGGGTGGATGCCATAACCTTGGGTTGTCTCTTCTACCCATATTCATCTTCTCAATGGACTCGTCAAAACAGTCAGCCAAATAACAAAAAATTTTGGGTCAACATCTATAAGTATGTGTTGCCAACATATTTTCTTATGCATTTATAGATATTGTAGTAGTTATGCATACAAATTCGATCAAAGTTTTTTATGGAAGTATATGGATATTGGATAACATCTCTCATATGGAGACATCTCAAAGTAATCTTTCATCTTATTTCAGTATAAGCAACTTAAAGCATAATGATATTGTTGTTAGTGGACAAAGAATTTCAATTTGAGATTATGGACAATCATCCCTTTCCTGCCATATCCACTATTAAATTTTAAAAAATATTCTACGTGCCTCAAAACTCATTAAAAATTTGATATCTTTCACAACCGATAATAATGTTTCCATTGAATTTGATACTTCTAGATTTTTTATAAAAGAAATTGAGATGTACAATAATGAGATATAGTATTAAAGATTTATATTCTATCACCTCAATCATCAACCATTAAACCACTTAACCATCTACTTTTGAAACTAGTGCTCCTATTTTATGGCATAATAGATTAGGACACATACAAACATATAAACATATGTTTTACTCTCCTTTAACAAAAATAAATTATTCATTGTACACACTTATTATCCTTTATTGTTTGTGAGTCTTATGTGTTTGAGAAACTTGTCAAATTAATCTTTTATACTTTCTCTCTTAATAGTTTGATACATTTTGTGATTCATTAATCTCTCCAACTTTAAGCACAACAGAGTATAACTATTATATTCTCTTTTTAGATAATTATTCTAATTTGTTGTAAACTTTTTCCATAAGTAAAAAATTTTGAGTAAATTTTGAGTGCTTTTATTAAGACACAATTTGAGAAGAATATTAAATGTTTCCAATATGACAATGAGAGAGAATTCGATAATAAATCATTCAAAACATTCTATGATAAAAATGGTGTCATTTTTAAGGTCTTCAATACGTTCAGACAAAATGAAAAAATTGAACGTAAAAATATGAATCATCAACAACTTATTTCTCACCCTTCTAGCTCATACCCATAATTTTGCATCATACACTAGTATTGACAACCTATTTTTTTGAACATTCTCCAAACAAATCCTTTAAACACAACTCTCTAACACAAATTCTATACCATTGAGACTCCACTTATACACATTTATGAATTTTTGGTTATTTATGCTATCTACTTTTCCCTTCCATTACAATAAATAAATTACAACCTCATTCTATCTCTTGCATGTCATTGGGTTACCATTTAATCATAGAGAATATAAATGTTATAATTTGTCATGTCAAAAAAATTTATTTCAAGGAATGTTATTTTTTTTAGTATCAATTTCCTTTTTCTAAGCTACATATGCCTTCTTCAATTATATATAATTTTTTGAGTAACGAATTAGATCTAATTTTCTTGCATCAATGGCAAAAAAAAATTAGTACAACTCCTACATAACAAATTCTCTTTTTGCAATTGACATCCAAGTGACCCCACCTCCATATACTACCTTTGCAAATATTGACCTTAATTACTAGTCACAACCCCTTATTACAAATTGTACATCATCTTGCTTCCCCTATGATTCCGCTTGAGTGAAATTTACTAAGACAACAGTCCATTTCTCCTCACCATCAAATAGACCTCCAATCACCCCGTCAACATGAACCCATCAACCCATACACGTAGATCGTCATTAAATTTGTCTGTTTTAGTTATTCGTCTTACTTCATCTTCTTTTCCTAAAAATCCAAAATTGGACTTGTTTGGCCAAAATAAAAAATTCATTATGTAAAACAAATATTGTAACATCCTGATTTAAAAAATAATAATAATAATAATATAATAGACGAATATATATATATATATATATTTTGTATAATTTAATTAGTTGATTAAATAAATATTTTATTTAGGGAAATAACATAAACAGAAAATATTAGGTGGAGGATTTTCTGTGAATCAGTTACTAACAAAAACCCGACTCTACGAGTATAAATAGGCGTCAGACCCTCTCTAATTTTTCATTCCAAATTTTCCTAACCTTTGGAAAAAGTCTCAGAGGAGACGACTAGGGGCGATACGTGAGAAATTAGGAGCATAGCGTCTCGAGACGTCACAGAGCATAGTATACAAGACGTCTTTATTTGAGGTAAGAGGGGGAGTGGGGAATGTCTCACATATGGGATGCTTATGAGGATTTTGGGTAGAGAGGCAACCCCTAAGCCTCATAGGATTGTTTATTTTGAGGCAACCATAAGTTCTCAATATGAATTTGAGGGAATTATGCTTTCAAGGTATTTTAGGGTATTGATAAAATTTATTCTATAATTATTATAAGTTATTCTTTTTATAAATTATTATAAGTTGTTCTTTTTATAAATTATTATAAGTTGTTCTTTTTATAAATTATTATAAGTTGTTGTTTTTATAAATTATTATAAGTTGATTCTTTTTATAAATTATTATAAGTTGTTGTTTTTATAAATTATTACAAGTTGTTGTTTTTATAAATTATTACAAGTAATGATAAATTATTACAAGTTATTATACGAATGAGATATTGTGAAAATTTCAGTAGAGTATTGAGAGACTCGTGAGTCTTTGCGTTGTTTGCGGTTATTGGTATGAGAAGTCTAAGCAGAGGCTTAGCCGTGTGAAAAATCCAAGTTATTCTTGGTCATTTGTGAAGTCTAAGCAGAGGCTTAGCAGCGTTAAAATCCAAGTTAGGCTTGGTCATTCGAGATGTGTTATGCATTTGTGTGTTGCATTTGTGTGATCATATTTCATTCATTCATTCATACTTTTGTTGGGGGTAGATGCGATCTATGAAGGAGGGTCTTTATGGTCTTCTACCTTGACTTTAGGGATTTTAGAGCAGGGAACCCCTCATTTGAGAGTTGAAATGAGGGGCCACCACGGCCGGCTATACTATCCCGACTGACTCCTGTTAGACTCGTTCTAGTGAGAGTGGATTGATAGTGTCCTTAGATTCGGTCCATGTCCTTCTGGACTACTCATTTGCGTTTGCGTTGCGATGGTACCACATGCATTTAGAGATAAGAGCATAAGAGCATTAAAGCATTTGAGTTTGTGACTGAGTGTGTATTGATGTGTGTGATGCCTTTTGTGTGTGTGATGTGTGTGATTAGTCTACCTATTTTTCTTATATGTACCTAGCATATGTGAAATATATTCCTCACTCTTCTATTTGTGTGGTTGGTGTTTTGTTTGGGTTAAATATTCTTTTAGGTAGATGTGTCGGTGAGGAGAACAAAGAGGAGTTGACTGATGAAGCTTAAATTTCTATACCTTGATGTTTGGGATGCTCTGATTAGGGGTGACGTCGGGACATGAAGAAATTCTTCTTTTACCTTGAAGAAATTAATTTAAAGTTTTTTTTTTTTTTAAGAACTTATAAAGGCTATTTTAATGCCTAATAATATTTTGTTCGATTTTTCACCTCTGAAAAGAGTTATTACGGTTACTAGAGTAATAGCGTGTAGTGTGAGAGTGCATGCCTAAGAGAGTTCTGGCTAGGAAAGATTTGGTATTTAAGAGTGTCCGTTAGTGACCCACCTCTCTTTCTTGGGAACTTACTGGGTGTACCGATTCACAATCTACCGTCGTTGTTCTAGTAGGCAATATGACTCAGAGTAAAAGTTTTATTTTGAAATTGTATTTCCTTGTTTTCATAATTCATCTTTATAAAATGAATATATTTGAGTTCTTTTACTTTTATCCTTTGTCAATTTATATTTATTAATTGAAAACGTTTTGGGGTAGAAGGTGTTACAAATTCAATGCTCCTATTGAAAATCAAACGTGAGATTTAGTATCACGACCTTATGATGTTAATATTATTCATTTTATATGAGTTTTTTTAGCATAAAAATAAATCTAATGGTTTTTTTGAGCAAAATTAGACCCCATCTTTTTGGTGATGACAAGTGTCAAATGAATGAAGCATATTGTGATGAAAGTTTTAGTTAGGTCATGAAACTTTTAGTTTTATGAGGAACCAACAACAATTTAATTTATTCTTAGCATTGTTTTATCAAAATCATAACCCATTCATTAGTTGGATGCTTAAAATGCATTTATGCATTGTAAGTTAAATGAGACCATTAATATACTTCCGTCTATGGGATTCAAAGATCCATTTCATTCAAATTATGTATGTCTTTTACAAAAAAGGATCTCTTTATAGTCTAAAACAAATTATTTGTGTTTAGTATCAATAGTTTGTTAATTTTGTATCTATTATTGACTTCTACCATGATAAATAAAATTATTCTTTATTTATCTATTGCAAGGATAATGGCATGACATGACATACAGATATGTTCATTCTTATTACCTCTTCTTCTGATCATCTTTGTAAGATTATTATGTGCTCCTTGCTTAACAATTTGTTATGAAAGATTTTGGCGTCCTTTGGTATTTTTTCATCATTATAGTAACAAGACATGCAAGTGGTTTATTTCTTTGCTAGTACTAATGGACAATAAAGTCTTCACATTATGTTTGCTAATTGGGGAGGATGCTCTCACATTAAACAATCTTCTAGTTATTGTGTTTTTCTCGAAGATAGTCTCATATCTTGGTTTTTTTTAAATTACAACCCATTATGTTTTGGTCTATCAACACACAAATATATTAAAATGAATATACATTTTATACTTATAAAAGTTGCTTGTAGGTAAGTTCGTGTCCTTCAAGTTTCCCCTCATTATCAAATTGTTGACATTTTTATTAAAGAATTTTTATACATACTTTTTTGATAATTTTTAAATTAATTTCAATAAACAATAATCTCATATATTGACGGCACGAGATGAGATAAAATTTATTAATATTTTAATAAAATTTTAAAATATTTTTTATAATAATTTATATTAGATAATATTTTTAATCAATTAATCTGATTATCTTATTTATTTTATAATTTAAAATTAATAGTCTTGTATATAATTCATAATTAAAATAAAAAAATAAAAAAAATACAATTTGAAAGGAAGCAAATTAATTTTTATTGTCAAAATTATTTAATATATAATAGTCACATGTTTAGTTAGATCATATCACATAACTAGAGCTTTATAATTTTTTTTTTCTTTTCATAATAATACCAACCCCTTAAAATTGAAGAGAGTAGAATAAAAATGGAGTGACTAGATTAAAATTTTGGAGACATACAACTTCATGAAAACAATGATGTGTACTCACAATGATTTACTAAAATTTTGAGAGGGTGTGTAATTTTTTCATATGTTAAATTTATTGTATGTTTATTGTTATTAATTATTGTTTGCTTGTCTAATTAGATAGCAAAACTCACTTTTTATTCTTCTTAAAAAAATAGAAAATTCTTAACCTAGATGGTATCACTAGGCAATATTGAAAGTAGATTATCCCCTCACAACTTTTATAAATATTTTTTTTGATTTCAGATTTCTGTATTTACATTTTTCATATACAAAAGTGGTTTCTTTCTCTTCCCCTAAGCTAACCCTTTACTTCGTTAATGTACAGTGTTATTTATATTTGAATATAAATAATTAAAAAAATTGTTACAGTAATTAGTATTTTTTACGTGCGCAAATGTATATTAAATATTTTTATATAATTAATTTTTTAATTATTGAATATAAAATTTATATTTTATTTATTATGTAAATTTTAAATTATTATATAAAATTAGTTTCAATTATTGACACTGAAAAGATATTTAACTTCAATTAGGAATAAATATATAAATGAAATAAAGGTAAGTTGAGATAGTTGAAAAAAGTGTTGCACAAGTTAAAAGGTAGCATGTAAAATGTATTCTAAAAATGGAAATAGAAAACATTCATATGTCTAATTACTAAAATAAGAAAAGTAAAAGTGTCACTTTTTTAAGTTATGCGTGTCTTAATTTGTAATATTGGAGCGGTTTTATATTTAAATTACTATTTTTGTAATTGTAGTTGCACTCATAATATTATGGTTAAGCATTATGAAGGTATATTAATATATTTATACTCTAATTAATCTATTAGAATGGGTAAATAATTTTTTTAAAACTACGTGGACATTTTCAATAAAAAAGATTATCTTATTTAAATCAATTATGAATAATAAAATTCTATTTTTAACTATTTGAATATTTAAAATTCCATAATAGACGAAGTAAAATACAAAAATTTATTTGTCTTACAGTTTTTTTTTTTTTTTGGGTAAAAACAAAACAAATGAAAAATGTAAGATTAAATAAAAAAGAACAACATTTCAATACAAAAGTATATTATTGTTTTCTTTTTTTGTTTTTAGTTTTTAAAATTGATTTATGAATTCTTTTAAAAGATAGAGTAATATTTATAAAGATAAAATATAGAGAAGATAATTAAATAGTTTAAAGAAGAATATAAGTAATAAAAATTGAAAAAAAAAATCAAAATAATATAAACATGTTTTGATTTTAATTTAAAAATTTTAAAAAATATTAATTTTCATGAGCTAATTCTCCTTAACTTGCTTGATTCTAAAATTATTTTTTTGGATTGAACCACTTTCTACGCACCTAAAATTATAATTATAAGAAAATTACAAAATTGTAAATTTAAACTTGTAGAAGACATTAATTGATAAAAAACAATAAGTAGGAAGAAGACATTAACAAGCTTTAATAATTATTTATAACGTGTGGTTCAATTTAAAATTTAGGGTTTGGATTGTAACAAGTTAGAAATGATTATTATAATGAGAAGTTTGCATATAAAATATAATTGGTCATAGGGACAAGGACATGGGTTGCTGAAACGTGCTTATTATGATGATGATGATTATTAATGTTATGCAGATAGAGAAAGCTCAGACAGAGAAACCTCAGATGACAGAAAAAGTGAAAATATAAAATAAAATCCAAAAGACAGAAGTGAGAACTGAACTTGGTTCTTTGGGGTCTTTAACAGGCATGCCCATAACTCAAGTTGCAGAAACATACCCTTTATTCTACTTTGAATGAAAATGGTAATTAATCTGAAATGTTTAAAGCATCCTTGTCCTTTCTCTTTGGGGGTGGTGAAGGATTAATTCTAGGGATGGTATGTGGGGTTGGTTTTGTCTAATAAAATCTGAAATACGAAACATGTCATGTGTGGTGGTGGTCACTGCTGAAAGGCCACTTATGAATGTGTCCTTTTTTGTTGTATGCATATCCACATTAACACCAAAAGCAATGTGTGGGATCCATCTAATGCATCCAACAACAAAAATATCAACTAAGAAAGAACTGTTCAATCCAGATGAGGAAAGAAAGTGGGGATCATTGAGCTGATAAGCTACTCCAGAAAAACCACAACTTACCCTGTCACATCCATTTTCATTTGATTCTGCAGTTCCTACAAATTCAATGGTGAATGCATGCCTCCCACTACTCTAGATAATCAAAACAATTACAATTCAAATTATCCTCACCATTATATTCTATCATGAGTTAAAGGAGGAACAAACACTTCCATGTGTTTCTCATTTTTCATTGTTTTTCTTTTCCGATTGCTAACACCTAACCTAACCCACCATTTTATTTCCTTTCTGTTACTATCTCTCAATTCTCATCTTTAAAAGAAAAAGATAAGTCTGTTTTAGAAAAGATCATGGTTTTAGAAAAAAAAAGATCATAATTTTAGAAGTAAAATATAGTCACTTTTAAAGAATTTGTTTAAATTTAAGGTCTAAATAGAAATTTCCATACACTTTTAAGCTCAATCATTTTACCTATTATTTTATTTTTTTTCTGAAAAAATATATAATTTGTGATATATATTAAGATATATTTACATATTAAAATGAAAATAAATAACAATTAGACAAAATTACTGAAAATTTTAAGAACTTTATCATGAAATTTTAACAATAAATCTTTCAAATATTTTCTTTATTACTGTGTCCAGGTTTGATATTTTAGTATTTTAACAAAATTTGATATTTTTTTATTAATTTTACGATGATAAAAAATAATTCTTGAATATCAAATTTAGATATCAAATGACTAAAATTATGTTTAATTTTGTTATTAAATATTAAGATAAAAAGTTATCATTAAATACTAAATTTAAATATAAAAAATATTAAAATAATTTATTTTTAAAAATTAGAAGACCAAATTTATCAATTAAAAAATATAAAGAATAAAATTAAATTTGAAAAAAAAAATATACAAGAAATAAAAATATTTTTTTAATGTTTATCATTAATTTACTCTAAAAATTATGCTGTGCACTATTTTCTCAAAGAAAACATGTAACATGATTTTGTTGTGCCTAATATTAACTTATCCTATTTAATCTTATGTGTTTCTACGAAGATAAACTCAGTGGTTCATTTTATGGGAAATCAACCTATAAATAAACACATAAACAAATGATGAATTATGATACAGTAAAACTTACTCCTTTGAAGGACTCAAAATTGATGAAGAAGCCCAACAAGCCCACAAAGCCCAAACTTTTATTTGTTATTAAAAGGACTATTTTGGTCTTAAAGAGTGTTGAGATGATGTCATTATATTGTGGTCCTCTCTTTTGGACCACCTATGACAGGTTTTCTAAAATTGTTGCTATAGGTTGCCTTATTATCATAATGATAAATATGAGAAATATCTTATTTAAGATATTTTTTATTTTTTAATAAATTGAATTTTTAAATCATGAATTTGTTTAGATTTGCATCATATTTGTGAATCTCATTCATAATTTATAGTTTAATATTTTTTTATGAATAACAATATATCTACAAAATATGTTGGAAAATAAATTGTTATTACTTATTTTATTATAAGATTTGTTCACATAAATTTAACATTTACAAGGTAATCTAATCATAAAAGACTTCATGATTCCATTCTAATCATTATTATAGGAATTTCTTAAATAAATTTATTGAAAAATATTTTAGAAATAAAATATAAAATATAAAATTACATTTTTCATAAATTAAAATTATTTTATGTAAATTATGAATAAGATTGTATATGAAAATAATATAAATTGTGTACTATTAGAAAGGTGACTGTTTAAAAGGTAAAGATATGAAAACGAAATCTTAAAAGGTGACTGGTTTGAATGGGAAGAGGGTAGTTGGAAAAAAATTAATGTAATGTTGTTTACTTTGAGTAAAGTTAGATGGTAGTTATTCTTATTATTTTAAATCTTGATTGTTAATTATTTTTTCTTTCTATTTTAATTGTATACCTATTTTCTTTTAAAATAATAGTTTTATTTTGTATGATAATTTTTTTTGTCTTGATATAATTATGAAGGATTAATATATTTTTTTATTTAATTTTATAATTTCAATTGTATTTTTTAATTAAATGGATAGAACAGTTATAAACATGGATGAATTAAAAATTATAAGAAAAAAAAGTTATGCTTCATACTCTTATAATTTATTTTGAATATGAATTATATTTTTTGTTGAGATATATATGAATTTTGAATATAAAAAAAATTATTGAAATTTTTATAAAGTTGGAAGTTTTAAGAATTTAGTTTTCAATTTTATCAAAATAAAATGTTTACATCAATTTTATGATTTATCATTCAAATTTTCATCTTTCTTTAATTTTTTATTAATATCATTCTCTAAATTAAATATCATTTAATTTTTTTATATATTTTTTTCAACATAAACTTATTTTTTATTCAAAATTCAAACATATTTCCATTATATTTATAAATAAATCTATTTGTAAAATAAATTTATAGTTCTATAAACAATTATAACAATGTTCATTAAATTTTTAATTAATTATTGCTATGTAGTTTTTTTATGTTCATTAACAATTAACTTTCATTTTATAGTTTTAATTATTTACTAACAATTAAGTTTTACTACTATTTTTTTTTTTAATTTTTACTATAAGTATTATGACTTCATTATCATGAAAACATAAATTATTGTCTTCTTTTTAGTTTTTACCTGTCCATATTTATAATATCTCAATTCATTTAATAAAAAAAATATAATAAAAATTATAAAGAAAAAATCAAAATTATGTTGACTTTTCTAAATCATATAATAATGTTTGTCTTTTTAATAATATTTAGATAAAATAAATGATAGATTATGATATTTGAAAAAAAAAACTTATATTATCTAAATATAATATTAAAAAATGTTGAGTTACAACAAATTTTAATTATGGATAATTTTAAGAAAAAAAATAAATAATTAAAATCAAATTTTGACATTAATACTATATTTCATTTTGATATGTATTTAAAAAAATTATTTCCTATTGAGAATTTTTTTTTTTAATATTTTAACTAGTTATTTAAATTTGTACTTAATTACCAGCTATTTATATTTTATAAATATGTTATATATATATATATATTATATTTTATATCAAAAAATGAATATACATTTAGATTTATATATTTAAGTGAACTATTTATCTTTTTCCGATATATCAAAGTTTGAAGAGAACACTATAATAAAGGTACATAAAAATATTTAGATTAGTTTTTCAAGAAACAGATAAAAATAATAGTTGGAATTTTAATAAAAAATAATTAAAAAAATATTTATAAAACTTGTTTTTAGTGAAACTTGGAGGTGTACAAGAACTTAAAGGATATAAATATGATAATAACATAAAAATTAAATTACCTTTAATTAATAAATATATAATATTATTTAATATTCTCTTTCAAACTCACAATGTATTAGTATAAAACATTAAGAATTTGTTAGTTAAGATGAAAAAACTTAACATAATTATGTTTTGTAAGGAAACCAACAATTTACTTAATTGATGAAATGAAAGATAATAGTTCCATGTTGAAAATTATGGTAAGTAAAATAATAATCAGATTCAAGATTCAATATACTTAAAAGATTGAGTTATAAACCATTTAAATAACAAAATAATATTTTTGTTGTCATAAAAAAGTTGATTCAAAAAGAGAAATATCCATATCAATTCAATGCAACTAATTTACCTTAATAATAATTAGAATCATGATACAATATGTGATTTCAATAAAAGAATAACAAATAATATCTTATTTCTTATACTTCTGAAATATAAATATAAGAGAGTCTTTTATATTATAAAACTATTTATATTATTATGAATCTAACCAAGATATTCTTAAATTGAATATAAAATTTAAATTATAAGTATTTTAATCAAAGTATTTTAAAAAATTATTTAAAATAAAATTATATTTGAATAAAACTAATCTAATTTTAAAACTATTTTATTTAATGTTCTCGAATTTCATACAGAATTTTAAAAAATAAGGAATATTTATTTTATCTATTTATATTCTTTTAACCTATTAAAAGATTCATCCAAATAAGCATCTATCTCAATTCTTATAATTAAAATAATTTTAAATATATTATTTTCTTGTATATGATTTATAATTTTAATAAACCAAAATATATTATTTCTATTAATTTTTTTTCTTAAAACTATTGACTACATTGTTAATCACATTTTCTATATCAGACTTTATCACTTAACTCTTTAAAATGAAAAGTCTAAGATTTTTTTTTTAACAAAACTTGGTTACGATATGACTAATAAAATTTAAACTTTACTTCTAAAAATAAAAATAAAATTGTAACAATACAAGTTTTAAATTAAAAAATAAATAAAAATATTCTATAAAATATTGTGAATATTTATTTTTATTAGTAAATAAAAATTCTTTATTATAATAATATATAAATAAATATTTTTTTTGAGTAAACCATTTTTTTTATTTTTTACTATATATTTATTCTTTAATATTAAAAGAAAATATTATGAAAAAATTATTTTAAGAAATAATATTTATGCTTAAAAAAATAAAATAAATATTATATTTATCTAATTATATAGTGTGTCAATATCTCTTTGTAAAATTTAACTTAATAGATTTATATCATAAATAATAAAAATTGATTAAAAAAATATATTTTAGATTGTTATAAATAACTATTAAAAAAAATCCGATTAAGATATATAAGTGAAAAATATAATTTTATTATGTATAATATAATATTTATAAAAATTATAAAGTAATTATATTATTTATAATATTAGATAATCAATTCATATAAAATAATATAATTTATTCATAAAATATTTTATAAACATTAATATTTTATAAGTATACTATAAAATATTTATATTATTCTATGTAATATTATATATATATATATATTTACAATATATATTTTATAATATTTATAAATAATATTATAATAAATTATGTAATCAATGTATGATATATTATAAAGTATTATACTTTACATATTTTATAAATATTAGAGTACATTTTATATTATTATAATAAGTTTAATTTATTATTATAGTTTAGTATATTTATTAGATGTAAATATTAGATAATTTTTTTAGAATTATATTACTAAATTTATAAATATTTTAAGTTTATAATATTTAATTCTTATCATTTTAATATATTTATAATTATCAAATTTTAATTAAAGTATATAATATTTATATAAATATTAAGTTTTATCTTCAAATTTAATTATAATATCTAAAATTTATTATATTAATGTTTCTTCTTCTTCTTAATATTTAATTTAAAGTACATATTATATATAATATTAAATATAATATAAATATCGTATTTAATATAAATTATAAGTTAATATAAATTATATAATCACATATAATTTATAATTTTATAAACTAGATATTTTAAACTTATATTATTATTTTATAATATTTGATAGAAAATTTCATTTAAAATAAAATTATATTAGTGTTGTAGATATAATATCAATATTATAAACTTTATTAAATTATTAATCAAAATAAAAAAAATATTATTTATTTAAAATTTTCCACTTTTTAAATTCTTAAAATTTACCTAAAATAACTTAATATATTAAAATCATTTAAAAAATTTCAGTTTAATGTTTTTTCTTCATCTTCTTATTGAATTATGATTTCTTTTTCTTCTATCTTATATCATATTTAAAATAAAATTATATTAGTGTTTTAGATATAATATCGATATATTATAATTGTCAAATTCATTAAATTATTAATTAAAAATAAAAATATTTTTTCTTTAAAATTTTTAAAATTTTAAAATTTTAAAATTTACCAACAATAAGTTAATATTTTAAAACCATTTAAAAAAAAATTTCATTTTTAAATTTTTTTGAAATATTTTAACTTGTTAAATAATATATATATATATATATATATATATTTTTTTTTTTTTTCATTTAACACATATCTTTTGTAATTAAAATATTTTCCACTTATATTTCTAAACTTAAATTAAATGGTTATTTGTAACTATCCAAAATATTTTCTATTTAATCAAATTTTACTATTTGTAATATAAACATATTAAGTTAAATTTTATCAATATTATATATATGTAATATTTTTTTACATATATAATATTATATATAATAATTTTGTTTTATAAAATAAATTTGATTTTATAAAATTATATTATATGTAATTTATATTTTTATGTGTTATTTTTTTTTAGACTTATTAATGTATAATCTAAAACAATGTATATTTAAGTCAACTCTTGGAATAGAAAGTTAATGGCAATTATAGTTACATAAAAATAATTGTATTTTCTATAAATATGAAAGGAATTCTTTTAGCATTTCATTATAATAAATATACTACAATGTTTAGAAGAGTTTTAATCTTTAAAAAAAAATTAAAATAAAATATTTAAATATAAAAATTATTAGCAAACCAAAACAAGGTATTTTAAGATTTGAGGGATGCAACATTGGATTAGGAACTGCATTGTGGAAACATGTAGAGTTGAAATGACCAAACTACCACTGATGACTGCCATGCGTTGGTATGCTATTATTTAAAAATTGAAAACAGCTAAGTTTCGGAATTCGGCAAACTTGAAAAAAAGCAGAGCAGAGAGGGAAGAGAAAGGTACTCATCACAACAACACGGGTTTCATCATGTCTCAACCTAACCACAGGGTGAAGTTCTTTCTTGTAACACTTTGGCTTTGCTTCTATGTAATTAATATCTTATTTTTCACTTTTTTTATTTTATTTGCATGGACTAAATCTTAACATGGATGAAGCCTGGTTGTGAAAGTTTAGTTTCCTAAAAAGGTTAATTTTTTATAATTAGAAGAGTGTGCAACAAGTGCAATATTTACTGTTCAGGTTTAGAAAATTCTGGAATTCAGTGCCTTTCTACTAGTCAATTTTAAGTCTTAGGTTGAGATTCTTTAAATTGTTGCAGAGTGAAGGACTCTGGGAGACCCAATTTGTGTGAATAAATGATGTTTAACTGACTGCAATGTGAAAACTCCAAAAAGCTTGAGGTTGTGGGCTGTTCATCCACAATTACAGCTGTGAAAATTCTAAAAAACCTTGAGGTTAATTGACTGCTTATGGTTGTGAAAACTATCGGAAATGCCACATTCTCTATGGATATGGCCAAATTAAGAGTATATTAACTTAGGGAAAACCTACTTTGATAAGCCAGACTTATAAAGATTATCTAGGTTTAAAGTCCTATTTTTCAAAACCTATCCTAGTAAGGTTGTTGCGTCTATCCGATTATTTGTTATAGTTCAAAACCTATCCTAATAAGGTTGTTGGGCCTATCCGATTATCCCTATCGGGCTGTTATTTGACCACCCACAAATGTCTTATTCTACAAATATCTTGTTTATCAAATGTCTAGTCCTATGTTCAAGTTAAAGAGATCTCAACAGGAGCCTCATTTTGTAAGTTTTGATTTTATGAGGATGAGTTAAACTTAAAGTTCATTTCGGTTAAAATCTCTAAAAAAAAACTTAAATGTTTTAATTGTACCAAAGCTTTACTTTTTTTTTTTTTTCAATTATTTGTTTACATTATTTTCTTCGTCCAACTAAACCTTGAAACTTTTGTTGTTCAGCTGAATCAAAATGATGATATCAGAAAGAACTCTAAGAAGATCAAACTGCATGAAGATAACCTTAAGTTCCTTAATTCTCAATCAAATCAGTTAGCTGAATCAATATTTGACTTGCAAGGTATGTTTAGAAATCAGTATGTTATTTTACTTGTTTTTCCAAGGAATGTAGGGGGATATGAGGGAGTAATTAGAATTTGAGATTAACTGCACAATTTAATAAGGTATCATATTATAACTTATTACTTGAGTAAACCACTTTAGTTAAGCTTTTCTTATTTAACTCGCTCTAACATATTGGCTAATGAAATGTATAGTGAGTCTTGCAAAGTATCATTCAAATAATGTAATTACGCCAAATAGTGGAAATGGCGCCTTTTATACTGAAGAAGAAACAATGGAACAGATAATGAAGAAAGAGAACTCTGCTGCCGGTGTATTTAGTTGGCTAAAAGGTAAAGCTCAGTCATCGAATTTGGCATTAACAAAGAATGTTGTGGGAGTTGTTGCAACCCTTGGCAAAGTTGAGAGCGATAATCTTAGCAGGTCAATATTATTTTCAAACTTTTGACACCCATCTGTTCATTTAATTTCAATCTGCAACAGACAATATCTCTTTTTTGGTCAAGTTTAATTTTCAAGATTTTAGAGCATGAGAATCTCATTGTTCTCTTAATACAATCATTAATACTAGTGTGAGATTTCCAAGCACATCAGTACTAGTGTGAATCTTAGAACTTGAGAAAGAAGCTTCTATAACAATTATTTAATTAAAAGAAAACTTACAATTTTGTTTGAATACAGGATCCTTTCTGAGTTTTTGGGCTTGGAGACAATGCTTGGGATTGTCTGCAGTTCCTATGAAGGCATTAATGCACTGGAGAAGTATGATACTGAAGGCTTGATAAACTCTACTGCTGGATTGCATGGTGTAGGGTTTTCAATTGGAAAGAGAATAGATGGCAGATTTGTTGTCATATCTCTTAATGATTTAAGGCAAGTTTGAGAAATAAGTGAATTTAGCTCCTCTTGTGACTTTTTTAGCAGCATAGATTCATACAAAGAGAGATAGACATAAAGACCCTATTTAAGGTTAAATTTGGTCGCTCTGTGTTGGTTCTTTGTCTATTGTTCTCTCTATAAGATGTGAAAAACTCACATGTAGGATCAAACTCTACACATGCATATGGGATATAGGCAGTGGTTTTTCGAGTCTTCTTCTAACAAAATATATTAACAACTAACGTCTACCGACCCAAAGGAAAAAGGAAAAAAAACTCTACACATGCATAATTCAGAAGGAAGGTGAACCTCTTTGCTTATAATTTTTAAAGCATGTTGTGCTTGTTTTCATTGCAGACCCTTTGTTGGAGGTTTGGTAGCGGATGATCCACAAAAGAAGTTGGCTCTTCCAAAGCCAAGATTACCTAATGGGGAGTGCCCACCTGGGTTTCTGGATTATGCAGTGAACATGATCCATTTGGATTCAAAACATTTATCTTTTGTTACTGACACTGGGCACGGTCTTAGAGAGACACTGTTTTATGGACTTTTTTCTCGCATACAAATATATAAAACCCGGAACCAAATGCTGCTTGCTCTCCCATGCATTCTTGATGGAGCTTTGTCATTGGATGGTGGCATGATCAAGAGAGGTGGTATGTTTGCTCTTGGTAGTAGGTCAGTGTCAAATTAAACTTTCCCTTTCCAATACATCTTTGATTTATATCATTCTCTTGGCTTGGTAGTAATATTTAATATTACTTTTAGTTTTATCAAGTAACTTTGAAGAATAAATATTTCTGTAGTTCAATTTTGCTCATTTCAACAATCTAGGAGAATTTGTTTAGTTGATACTTAATCCCATTGATTTGTATCTCCCAGTGAGACATTATGGTATGCGCACTGTCTGCATTACACACATCAGTATGTATATGTTCTGCATGATGAAAAATGTTTTTTTCTGAGATGATGTTTGGCAAAAACTAGCTGATAGTTGATAACTAAGTAATAGTTAAAGGTTGTTAAGTTAGCTTATTGAATTATAAGTTTTTGGGGAAATTATTAGTTAAAATAGCTTATAAATGTATTTTAACATAATTATACATGTTTATATGATATTTTATATAAATTTTAATTTTTTATTGATAAAATATATTTTGTGGGTGTTTCTATTTTTTTTAATTTATTTTAAACTATTATAATCTTTAATTAATAGATAAATTATTTTAATTATATTTGTTTTGCCCTCAATTGTCAAATATTTTTCATATTGTGTATTTATTATTAAACTTATACTATATTTTACAATATTTCTATCCCAATTTAAAATAAAGTATAAATAGAGTTAAAATACATAAAGTAATATGAAAAATATTTAAATATAATAAAAATAACACAAATACAACATCTATCAAATATTAATATATTGGACTATAAAAAATATTAATATGAAATTTTTACCCTATGTAATAAAGAATAAAAATAATAAAATCATGTCTCATATAGAAAAGTGTAAAAAGGAAATTTAATAGATATTTTAAAGAATGCTACTTCTAGTAACTTTTAAAGAACGCTATTTCTGGTGATAGATTTTAAGAAACTTTACAAACTACTAAAAAAGCTTGTCTATCAAACACTAGTAACAGTGTCATAGCTTTTCAACTAGTAAAAAAGTTAGAAGTTAACTGAAATGACGTGCCAAACATGACCATGCATGGCATTGAATCGGTAATTGACATAGTTTTAATTGGTTGCTATGGTATCAGAAGGATAAGTTTGGAGTGGAAAAGAAGTAAGGGTTAATTTTTTTATCTTAAATTTAGAGGGAAAAATATGTTATTTTAATAAAAAATAAGGTATGATTCATATGTTTTTAAAATTTTATTGACCAATACATTTAGGATATGACTTTAATAATGACTCTAAAATTGCATACAGACCTATCTTTCCCTATGTATCCTTAAAGCTATAAACAATAGTAGGCAATGTAGAGAAACTTCTCTTGAGTTTGGGGGGAATTTTGTAGCACGTTCATTTGGGAAAGCATATAATATGATATGGGTAATGGAATTTCAACCATGTTTTCCCTTATGATCACAGGTAATGCTTTTCTAAATTGTGATCATCATCTAATTATATAGTTATAAATACTCAACTTCTCTTGACAAATATTATGCATTTATGAAAAATATATAACCAGATGACCAGTATTTTTTTTGTCTAAATTGTGATCATCATCCAGTTGTAATATTAAGCATTTATGTAAAGTGTGTGTATTTAGGATTTTCTAACGTACACGTCTTGTTTTTCAGTTATATGATAGCAAGTTATAAATACAATTATCTTAAGTTTGATTTAAGTGAATGTCAGCTATTAAATGCTTGTAGAATTTGTTAATCTACACTCACTTTTTATTGCAGGATTGAAAGAGTATATTAGAAAGTTATAATTACAATTTTTGAAAAATACACTCAAAGTGTAGCTTATAAATGTTTGGCAATTCACCTTCTATGCCCATGAAAAAAGAGAAAAGAGATGAGCCTTTAGAACTACTTTATTAAGACTTTCCTTTTTTTCCTGATTTGACAACTTGCAATATGACCATTTATTTCTTTTCGAGGCTAAAACACTCTTTTCTTATCTAAATATTCTACTGTATAAGAGGGCTGACTTTTGATATGTTTTTTGGACTTATTATGAATGAAATTTCTCACAACACTCTCCTGCTGCAGGAAAGATGTAGAAGTGAAGTTTCCTCTAATTTCGGGAGAATCTGATGTACCTCCAACCTACATTGAAACTGAAGAGGCAGTGAGGAAGCTGAATTGGGAAATCTATAAACTTAGTGCGGATAAACAGAGAGAGCAGCAGTTATTGGATTATAGTAAAGGGAATCTTCACTAGGCAAACCTGAAAAGTTTCTTTGCAAGACATGTTAACAACTAACTAACCACATCTAATTGTGTGTATCAGCTACTAATTTTGCAGATCGTTGTTCCCTAGGGATATGCCTAAAAGAAAGTTGATGGGTATGCATAAATATGCTTGCCTACATCTGATTTTTAGTTGCAATCAGGAGAACCTTGGATTGGATAGTTTAGCTTCTATATGAATGATGCAACTTGTTGAGCACCAGTACTTTCTTGCAAATGAACATGTGTTACATGAGGCCATCCGAATTCTTATGTTCTT
This sequence comes from Macrotyloma uniflorum, assembly GCA_016859785.1. Lineage (NCBI taxonomy): Eukaryota > Viridiplantae > Streptophyta > Magnoliopsida > Fabales > Fabaceae > Macrotyloma > Macrotyloma uniflorum. The sequence goes on from BDMB01000001.1 coordinate 6,878,324, forward strand.
AAATTAAAATTCTTATCTTCCAATTCCAACTCGTTCTGTGATTAATAGTGATGCAACATGTGGGGCTTTCATTTTCAATTGCTCATGTGGACGACCAACAACTGTTTTAAAAATTAGACTCTGGTCAGGTAGTCAGTAGACTTGCTGGTGCACAGCAAAATGTCACAAAATGGTCCCTAAAATCAAGTCCAATATTCGTATCATCCTTCTATACATTTTACACTTCGGTGCAGCTCAGTTGAGACACTGCTGCAAATTGAGCTAGTCTATTTTAGACTGATAAAATTAATTTCCGTAAAATTGATTCAAAAATTGTAAATTGATATCATTGACTGTAATAGTTATTTTAGTAGAGAAAGTATATCTATGAGTATGATCATTTTATTGTAGAAGTATTTAGAAAAAATAAATAAAATTATCTGATGACAAAAAGAACTATTTCTAGAAGACAATAAATAACTTACAAATTACATACCAAAAAGGAGAGACTGTACCAACTATTATAATTGAAAGACACTTACGTGTCGCATAAATATCAAACCCCCTAAAAAGGCCAGTCCTTACCTGGCCAAAAAAGTAAATAAATAACGGTTATGTGCCTGGTTCAAAATACAAGGCATATGTTGTTTTTGTTGAAGCTTAGTGGGTAGGGGTAGGAACCAGAGTATCAACTCCTGTAGGTGTAAACATCCTCTTCTCCTTTCCTTTCATTAGTTTGCTTATCACTTCTTCTCCAGCAATTTTTAGAAAGATGTCCCCTCTTGCCACATACACTACAGGGTATGCTTCTGACACTAATTTCTGGCCTATTCCTACACATTCCCAGTGGCTTATAATCGAGTCTCCTCTGTTCACCACCTCTACTGTCCTGGTGAAATCCCATACTGTTAGAATGTTCACCCACTTGTTTTACTCCGCACCGAAATTCTTCCTCTATATGTATTCGTTCCATTAACTTCCAAAAGGGTAGATATTCTTCACGCATTAACTTGATGCAGAAGTCCTTCCAGGAAGATGGAAGTTTTGAGATGATGACACTAACATGAAAGTTATCATCAATGAATATTCCAGAAGCAGCAATAGAATCTGCAATGTCATTTAGTTCTCGGATTTGCTCAGTCACTGGTTTCTCATCAACCATTTGAAATTCAATATACTTTTTCACTTGAGATCTTTTGGTTCCAAATTCCTCATACAGATAAACCAGTTTTAGCTCTTCCCATAACTCCTTAGCGCTCATTTTTCGGTTTGCATATTGGTTGAAAAGAGGATCAGATAAATGGCTCAAGATATTGCGACAACACACTAAATCATCATTCAACCATCTCCTTTCTGCAGCCTTGGCTGCGGCAATGTCTTCAGCCTTTGCGCCTTCCCCTAATGTAGTATTCGGGCATGGTTCAATAAGCACATATTCAATCTTTAATTGTTTCAAGAGTAATTCCATCTGCTGAGCCCAGAACTGAAAATTCTTCCCATCAAAACGGCCAACCACAATATGCCCGATAGGCTCAAGAGGAGCAACAGGCTCAAGAGGAGCAACAGGGGCAACAGGCTCAAGAGGAGCAACATCAACAACTGAATTTGACCCATCTCCATTTTGCTTACCATTAAGCTCCGACCTACATTATGTTGATTAGATGTTCTAGGTTAGACTAGCCCACGAATAAATGTTTTTACTGTTAAAAAACAATTTTTTCTATGCATTTATCAGCATAATCAAATACTAGCGACATGTTTTCCTTCCAGCCAAAATTGTAAGCAGAAAATATTCAGAAGAACACAGAAATTTCTCCAACTAAACTTAGAGCAACGAATATCATATAATTCAAAGTTGGAAAACAATCGATGCACCAAGAGAATAGAAACAGAAGTAAGCATTCTGCACATATGCACTCAGTAATTTCCACAGCATCACATTTCTATACTTACATGATCAAATATCATTCAGAAGCCATAAACTTTCATATTGTAACATAGCTCACATGTCATTGCATACTCACCTTATCCTTCCTTCCATCTTTATGATAGCTTCCTCTATGGCAGGAACACTCTTCTTGAAGATTGACCATTGTTCAGAAGGTAAACTTATACCTAAAATAAGTATAGAGGAAAAGGGACACGTTTAGTTTCATAATTTAGATTAATCAAGTTCTCAGCAAAACAGTCAAATAAACTCAAGTACTGATCCTCTAAATCTAAATCAGGGACCTCAACTCAGATACTCTAATTTATGCATGTAGCAGCTGGCAAGACACAACAACAATAATAGTTTTATCTCATTAGATTAGTTACATGAATCATGTGATATCATCAGACTTGATTAAAAGCTAAATTCTCAAGGATATTATTGACCATGAGATTCTTTAATATAATTTCTTCTAGTATCATTCTTGACCTCCCTCTGCCACTTTTTACATGGGTAAAAAAACAAGTAATTTACCCTCTTATTGTACCTCTAGTCAAGGTAGTTAAACTCTGAGATTTTACTCAAACACAGAAAGGAGATGAAAAATTGTAAATCATGAAGCCATAACATGAAACTAAGATTCTACAAAATATATAAAATTCATATATATGTATATAACATAAAATAAATGAGAGAAGAAAAACCCATGTAACATACCAAATATATTAAGCTTAAATTTATAATCATAGATTAATAAGCATATGAAAGTCAAATGACTAAACTCCCAACTCACAACTCATAAATGACAAACAAAGAAACTTAAAGTAATGTATTAGTGCCAGTAAAGAAAGAAAATTTGTTTTGGGACTTGGGTTCTATGGGCTTAGGTTTACAAAAGCCCAAATTGAAAAGAAAAAAGAAAGAAACTTGACCCACCACTGTTTTAATGTTTTTACACTGCCAGTCTACAGATGTTGCTCAGTAACGATTTTGAGCATGGACAAACTTGCTAAGACATGACAAAAACATAGAATAGAATTGTGTCATTCTACTAGTTGGAATGAGATTTTGACTACGTTGCCTCAAATGGCCTTCTTTACACACGTCAAAATCACCTAAAAGGGGTGTTTGGTAAGAAAGAAATAAGTGGGAAATAGGGTGAATAGAAAACTAGAAATAGGAAAGAGAGAAATAAATCGAATAGAGATAGGTAAGAAATAAGGAAAATCAAGTATGTGCTTGACAGGACAATCAATTGAAGTATTTGTTATGCGTGCATAATCAATTGAACTAGTTGTGTGTGCAAGGCCTATTCAATTACTGTCTTAGAAATATTGAATTTCAGATACTCAAAATTGGTTACTTATGATTTTTGTTGACATTGATGATAATTGATTAATAGGTGATTTTGGTGAAGAATGCATCCCACTAATAATTTCTGCACGCACTAATCATAATCAACAATGAACAAACTTAAGTGACTATTTTGGATAAGATATTGTACTTTTGTTCATATCTGTGCTGTTTTGGTTCCATGCTTTTTTATTATCTTCCTTCTTATTTCAAGGTTACTAAACTAACGAAATTTCAAATCACCATGACATTTTTCCGCCTTCTCTTCCCCATTCCCACTCTTCCCCATTCCCACTCTTCCAAACTGACTATAATTGATTTTGTGTCATATTTTTCTCAATAATAGTCACACTAATATTTTACCTGAAGCTAGCAAGGCACAAGCAACAGAGATACTTATACTATAATGAGATTACCTTGTCATAAACTACTGACCATGGCCAACATCCAGACAAATAATTTAAAATGTAACTCAACGAATAACATTGTAGGTCGAATACATGATCCCCTAAAAAAACTCATCAGTTAGTGGTCATGGAATTCACCACTCAAATAAGTAGAAGAACAATAACATGTCAACATTGTCTTATAATGGCCCGGAGCCTAGTTCATCAGAGCAAATTCCAGCAACATTTACAGCATTATACTAAAGCAGGAATCAGCAAATTCACAAGAGCAAATAATAGATTATAAAATCACCTTTAGAACCAGGAAGTAGTTTTCCCTCTTTCATGTAGAACTCCCTAATTGAGACCAGTGTTGTCCCTCTGTATGCTTTCACCGCCACGTTCCTCCTGTTCGACAGCTGGACCAATCAAGCAAAATTTGAAAAACATAAATTAAAAACTCATCATCAAGTTTGTACATTTTACAAATTAGACTTGTTCTCTTCATCAATTAAGTGAAAAACTACAGTCTTAAACCATAGGGTGCAAGGCAATTGCAGCAAAAAAAACTTAACAAAAATACACGTTCTAGGGCTTTTATTGAATACGGAGGAAGGAGAAATTACATTACAAATAACGCGTTCAGGATCTTCCCTCTTCAGTTTCGCCACCTCTGTCTCTTCATCGGCCATAACGACATTTTCCGTCCTCTCTGCGCCGTCGTTTTTAGCTGCAACATCTTCCATCTTCTTATTCTCTGCGTCTTTGGACTTTTCATTGGCCAAAACGGAGAGAAGATAGGACTCAACAACGCTTCTGACGAAGTGTTTACTGGTGGAGTCCGAGAGGTCGATGCCGAGACGGTCTGAGGCAGCGAGTCGTATGCTGAACTCAGTGGCTTCTTCGAAGTTGGATTTGTTCATTATGTCCAACACTGTTTCCTCGATTTTCCGTCGAGTTTCTGCTTCCATTTGAAAAAAATAAAACAAGAAAAAACAATGTCATACAATATATGTGATTCAGTCCCAGACATGTGTTACGAAACTGAATTTAAAGTGAAAAAATCTTTAAAAACAAGGTTCCACCGAGATTTGAACTCGGGTTACTGGATTCAGAGTCCAATGTCCTAACCACTAGACCATGGAACCTCATATTCATGTTACTTCCAACATTATTTTACTTTTTTTTAATGTTTAATTGCATTTGATCTTAAATAATTGCTAACATCATAAGCTAGTATCTTAAATTTGAGGATTCATATCTATATAATACAGGAGGATCAATAGTTTTTTAATTTATATTTATTGAAACAGTAAATTTTTCATGATTACTTGTCCTAATTATTTACAAGTACATTATTGAGAATGAAAATGAAAAAAAAATTAACTTATAGCAGAATTAGATATCCTGTTGATATAACTGTTTTAAACAGATAGAGTAATATATTTGTTACCAATAAATTTTAAATTGTAAAAATAAGTAACAAAAATATAAATACCAATGATATAATTAACAAACTTTAAACAATATAATTAAATATTAACAAATTAAGTTATTTGACATATATATATATATATATATATATATATATATAAATTGTATCTCAACAAATGAACGAGGTTATGGGGATTTCCTTAACATCCTTTTTATATTTACTGAATTAGGTAAGATGTATCAGAAAATTGAGCTATAAACTTTAATATTACATTGAATTTTAACTTAAAATCTAATGAAACGGTCGAACATATATATAAAACGTATTTTAAAAATTAAAATAGATTATACGAAAGTTTTATAATAATAATAATTAAAGAAAATTAATATATATATATATATATAATATGTTTATATATTTGAAAAAGAGTGTGAGAGAAAAAAAAATTACTTATGTGATATGTCCTTATTGAGTATATTTTTGTTGCATCAAAGTTTAAAAATATAATAAAGAGGAAAAATAATTATTATTTTTATTTGTATTACTTATTTTCTATGATTATAAAAATATAGATATGTATTATATATGTCTCTACTAATGATTAATTATGAATTAAAAAACTGGTTTTTATGTGGTATATATAATTTTTTATGATTTTATAATTTTTTTTATTTTTGTAATTTTTTTTCATAATTTTTATATTAACTAATTTTGATTATTGTAAAAAATTTAAAAATATTATGAATAATAAGTTTAAATTAAAAATATTAGATATTAAAGTGAAGATTCGAGGAGTAGAAAAGGGAAAGGAAAGGAGTTAGAGGAAAAGGAAAAGCAAGTAGGCATAGGAGAGGAGAGAAGAAGAATAAGAAGAAGCAAAGAAGAAAATGGGAGTGGAGAAGCAATTGTTGAGGCCTGGCACCGGTCCCAAGCCGCATCCCGGTCAAAACGTCACCGTTCACTGCACTGGTTTCGGTTCGTCATTCTCTCTCCCCCTTTCCCTTTCTAAACCCTAAATCTCTCTTTTACTTTGCTCTGCGTTATTAGATCTAATCCTCTCATGCGCTTACTGTTGTCGATTCTGTGTGCAGGGAAGAACGGCGACCTTACTCAGAAATTTTGGAGGTTACCTAATTTTTATTTTATTTCTCTCCTTTTAACTATCCCTCTTCATTTCTTTCCATTAAACTCATTTATCACTCTTTTTCCTTACAGCACAAAGGATCCTGGCCAAAGCCCTTTCACCTTCAAAATCGGCCAAGGTTCTGTCATCAAAGGTATACCCTTTTCACTTTTTATTCTTTCTTTCTTATAAATTCGTCTAGTAATATCCTTTTTGTTTTTGTTTCAACTATCTGTGTCTGTAGGATGGGATGAAGGTGTTATTGGCATGCAAGTTGGTGAAGTTGCTCGTCTCCGGGTAATAATATATCTACTAATGCTAACAACTCTTGCATTGCCCCACTTGAAAATCTCATATCGCCTTGGAATCTTTTGTGTGACTCAATTCTCACTTGTTGGAATATCCTTTATCATTATTCTCTCCGCAACATATATATGCTTTGCCTTTATCTGCATAATTCAAATTCTTTTTTCTGATATTACATCCAACTGAGTGTTGTTGTTGGTGCCATTACAAATTAGCTGTTTCTTACCATTTGTTGGTGCTGAATCCATTGTATTTTCCTTAATTTTTTGCTGTTTGTTTGTTGTTTTTTTTTGGGGTGGAGGGTTATCGAATTGAATAGACCCTGTTGTTCACATTGTTCATGATCTTGCAGTGCACTCCTGATTATGCTTATGGTGCTGGTGGCTTTCCTGCTTGGGGAATCCAGCCCAACTCTGTCTTGGAATTTGAAATCGAAGTCTTAAATCTGAATTGAAAACCTTGTTAGTCTGTCTGTCTCTGCCCTAAGAATAAGATCATCCATTTTCATGGACATGTGTAACGTTATCCCAATGCAGTGAGTGATATCTAAGTGGCTGAGTTGTTAACTGAAATGCTAAATTACTTGATTCTTGATATTATATTTCGTACCCTTTACTTTCTTCCTCATTTCTTTGGCAAATTAATGTTATCTGGCAAATTAATATAGATGTTTTTCCTTAACCTAAAGAATCTAATCCTTCGCCATTCATCCCAAGTTTATAATGTGACCTCCACATTTCTTGAAGATCGGTAGCAGACTTTGCTATTGTTAATAGTAATAATAACGTTATTGCTATCACGATTTGCTTTTGTTGGTAGCTGTTGCTACAAGCAAAGATTTATGCTAGTTGCATGACAATAGCGCACTATTTTGGCTGTAAGCAGCCATACTTTGATGTGTAATGTGTTTCTTATCTCATAAGCATTTAGGTGCCCCTTGTACCCTTCAATGCAGCCTCAGACCGGGGTTTTCTATTTCCTCGGAGGTTACATCTCGAGTTATTTCCCTCATCAGCTTCAATTTCTTAGCTTAAGCCCAGTTGATAGAGTAACTTGAAATTATGAGAATTATTATTATTAGTGTAGAAAAGTGAAAGTAAGAAGGTAAGAATTTATGATAATGGTGCTTCACCCATGAATAATGGACTATGAGCACTAAAGACGATGAACTTGCATAAGTGTATAGTTCTATGTTCATATGTTATGCCCCGTAAAAAATAAGATGGACTACCATCAAAATTGAACATGTTTTGTCAACTATTCTATCTTCTGTTACAGCAACCTTCATTAGAGTTTAGGTTTATATTTAATTCTTTATTATTATTATTATTATTATCTAGTCAAAATTACAATTTGATAAGTAGGATTGTACGATTTTACAATCTTTAGAGTTTTTGAGTTTGTGTACCTAGAAGATCGTACTTTTGTCTAGATTAATAGTTATTTTTTAAAATTTAAATAAACAAATTTAAGAAAAATTAAATACTTTTCTATTTTATTTAAATATTATAATTTTTTTATCTTTATTAAAAAATTCTTCATTTTCTCAATATTTAATATTTATAAATTTATTAATTTTTATTTGTTATTTTTTTAGTTTTAATTTATTATTAATATTTATTATTAATATATATTTTAAACTTTAATTAAATTTTATAAATTTGTAGAATGTTAAAATTTGTAACATCTTTCGATTTATGATTTACAGGTAGATTTATGATTTTCATGTAGCCGTATCTTAAACCTGCCACCTCTGCTTTTTATTTTCCGTTTTTCTATTGTTGATCTATTAAAGTTCACTGGTAGATTTCATGTTCTCCGATTTTTAACTGAATATACTACTATTTCACTTTTACCCATCCGGTTAGCTAGAAATTACCTAACAGCGTAGATGCCTTTTAAAGTTGAAAACAAAATCTTTCCCTTCACTATTTATTTTCTAGGGCATTCCTTACATAGTCTAGTTTAAATAGATTCAACATTTATATATATATAAATGTTGAATAAGTGAAATAATAATTAAATAAGTGAAATAAGAAATGTGAAAGAATGACTTGGAGATAAGTGTTATATAGAAAATAGCTTCTAGGTAAATCCTATAATTTAGTTTCTAATGAGATATGCAGAAGGGGTCATGGAAGATCATGTATGAAAAGCGGTTAAGGAGACGAGGATTATTTTTTGGGCAAATTAAGCAAGGAATGACAAAAAATGATAAGGGGTGTGGGAATTATAAGAACAAAGCTGGTGCAAAAAAACATAACTGAACTAGAAAACAAAATATTTTGCATATTTTTATGATTACAGTTGAGACAAGAGTGTAAAAGTTGCAATGGATGGATTCGACAAAGTATGTTGTAGAGCTTAACCTACGTTGCACGGAGATTTTGAGTTGAGACATGAGAAAAGAGGGTTAGAAGTTTGCATATGAGAATTTGAAGAGTGTTGACAATGATATTGGATAGTGCGGGCATATGGGTTAAAGCATATAGATGAAGCATGTGTGGGGGTAATCAGAATGTATGTTGTCCCAATGTTTTTTTTTTAAGTTATATATGATATCAAATTTAAATAATTTATTTTTAAATGTTTTTATGGTGTTGACATGTGTAACATGAAAAGATATAGACAAACCAAAAAGGATGGTGTAAATAGCAATGTCCTAAATAGGATCCAACGATCTTCAGCCCGTTAGGTGTCTTTTACCATTCTCAGTCCCACTCAATTGTTCAAGAGATTCTTCTTTTTTAAAACTTTTACCCAATACAATTTTATGTTTTTTTTTTTTTTTTAATTCTTCAAGCAAACTTAAATTAACATAAAAAAATGCACCCAATTAACAACTTAATTACAATAATATTTTAACTATAATATCTTATAAAATATTGTTTTATAAAATATTACAATTATTATATTATTATAATTGAATACTCCATGTATTTACAAAAGGATGTTAAAATATCATTTTTCATTATTTCGTAATGTATTGATGTTTAAGAAGCTGGCAATTAAATTATTATTATTTTAACTAGAGGTATCTAATACTTTTATTTGACACTCAATTATCCTTATATCTATTCTTTTAGAATAAAGTGATGCTTTCAATTACAATTGAATATCTAGAGATCAAAACTACATCCTTAAAAAAACCAAGTCTCCAACCACCTATTCTGTCAACAACTTTTGGTCATCTAAGATATTTCATAGGTAGTTTTTTCCTTTTGAAAGAGCATGCCTTGTGTGCTATTTTTGTGGTAGTAGCATAAAGAAGTATATATAAACAAGCACACAGTTGGTCCTTGACCAATTATGACACTAATCTCAAATGTGATGTTGGGTAAAGTCCTCGAAGTCTCCAATATTGAAACCTTGAAATTTTAGATAAAGTTTACTGCAAATCTCAATTCACTTTCTACGTGATTCTATCTAGTAAAACTTGCATACATATACACATACTCAGAAACACAAGAAAAAGAAAACAACCGTTAAAATAAAGGTTTACATGCTTTATATGAAGAAATGATTTATTTCTAGTTTTGGTATTATGGATCAAACTATTAACTGATATAATATTCAAACGTGGGAAAACAATTCAAATTGTCAACGCTGCATTCCCATCACAAGACCTTCTAAATTTTAATGGTGAAAGGATGCAACATCTCTTTCAATGCAATGATGATTAAACTATCATGAAGGTTTTCCAAAAGTCTAATTTTACATTGTAAATCATTTCAAATATTCCAATCACCAATACTGCTAAAGTTGGTTTCAAGCAGAGCAATTCAGAACAAAGATCTTGGAACAGCATTTTGGTTAATAATTTTTCATTTTGCTCACAAAATCTATTTAGTAGGCCAACTACTATCAGTGGTTCTGATAAAACTAGCTGAAAAACATTTGAAGGGAAAGAAAATGTTGTGGAGCCTAAAGGAATGCAGTTTTTTCCCCTTTGCCTTTAAAAAGGGATAAAATCAGATAGCAATCATTCATGTATGTGTTCTTTAATGATAAAGGTTGAATGAATCCCTGAATTGTAGCATCTAGTCTCTGAAACCCAACCGCACTTTGGTGTAGCTGTAACACAAAGGAAAAACCCCATCATAGATTTTGGTTTTGGTGTTTGTGCCCTCCACTCCAACCAAAATGGTATTCTAATTTTTTCTTTTCATCACAGGTTTTTCTAAATTATTAGACTAGAGACTAATTTTATTTAACCTACTGTGATTAAGCTGGTTTAACAGTTTCTGCATATAATATGTTTCATATACTTCAAACATAATTCATCTATCCATGGAGATGAAGATGATATAAGAACTATAATATAATTTACAATAACATACATGAATTATTGGATGGTATAATGGTATTGCCCTTTTAGAAATTTGGAGTCTTTGCTTCTTTTTCCTTTGGCTTTTTTGATGAAATGCACGGGTGTAGTATATAAGATTGGATGATTGTGGATAGTGGGGGGGTTGCACTTGATGGATATGATGTACCATTTGCATAATAATTCTCTTATTTTTATGGTCGTGCTGTTGCATCATTCATTCCATGTACCTCGTGGCAATGTGGTGACTTTGGTGGGGGCGAGTTTGGTTGCATTTCATCAATCACTAACTAACAACAAATTACGATGCTAATGAGTGTCTTAGATTATTCATGAGTGAATGGCACATGTTTGTGTCTCTGCTATGCTCAACTCTGGTTTTTGTTTGGGCAATGTTTTTGTCATCATAATTGTTTTAATTATAACCAATTCTTTGTTTTGATTATGGCAAGATAATTAGGGACACTTGCATCAATTCATTTCTTAGGAAACTTTCACATTTTGCTCAATAGATTATGAAGCAAGGAATAAATGAGGACTATTGTCCAAGTTCATGTCACCAAAAGAAAATCATGGCTAAATCTTCAATCATTACATAACAACTAGTAAGATCATGTAGTATACAAATTTCACTTCTTATAATTTAAAAAAAGAGATTAAAATATCAGACGAATAATTGATAAAAATTGCTATTATTTTAAAATGATAAAAATAATCATTAATATCAGTTTAATATACTTAGATATATTTTATGTCCATCTAATTAAATTATGTTTTCATTTCATATAATTTTTAAATATTTAAATTATACTATTTGTCTGCACATGTTTTAGACTTTGATAATATAACAAGTTGAAACTCACTTATATAGGTCATACCGACATAAAAAAATCACTATATTTTAAGAAATTAAAAAAATATCATATTTTGTAAAATATAAAAGACAAAAAAATACTATATTTATAGAAAAATAAAAAATAATAATATCTATGATAAAGATTAATATTTTTTTCTAGAACGTTTTTATCGGAATCGAATGTTTTAAGTAAATTTTCACAGGAATAAAAAATCATACCTTATGACTTATTTATAATTATGTATAATAAGTAATGTATACTAAGATTTACCAAAATTTCTTGATCTATATATTTTGATAATACAAATTTAATTATTTTATTTTTTCTTAAATGTCATTTTGCTTATCTCATATAAATTTGAAAGGTTCCAATTATAATGTCGAGAAGTTCTTCAGTTGGTCAAAGGCATATCATGCCTAGGTAAGAGTTTTCCAAGTCAGCTACATGTATAATCAATATTATAGATATATATACTAAATTTTTTTATTAAAACTAAAATAAATAATTATTATATAGTTAGATCTTAAAAAATATGAGTAGATAGTAAAAAATTTTCTACTCAAAATGTTTACATGTTTGACTTTTTATCTTTTGGATTTAGTGATTATTTCTTTATTAATGTTAAAAACTCTTTTTCACTTCTAGTAAAGTGATTTCAAGAATCTTTTCTTTCTCATTGTATTCATAAATTAAATAATTATAGAAAAAAAAATGAAAAAAAAAATATTTAAATTTAGATCAATTTAAATCCTTTTTTCTTGTGTGTGCAAAAAGGCCTATGGTTAGGATAAGACTATGATTTAAAACTTATTTGAGAAAATTGTTGAATATACATCAAGTAAGACGTTTCAAGATAGAAAGGTAAGGGAATGAAAAATTTTGCTACCATTTTTATGTTGAAGGTGTCACTTATGTATAATATGGAGATGAAGCTAGTTTTGAAAATAGAAAAAGAAATTGAATTTTTGAAGAAAAAAAAATCACACTTTTACCTAGAAAAATACCATTAGAGAAGAAAAGGTGAAAAAAAAAAAAAAAGGAAAGGTAAAAGTGGAATATGGTTGTGTATATAGTGGTGGGCATGCACACCATTGCCCAACCTCCCTCCACCTATCTTTCCCACATTTTCTTCAATCACTTCACTCTCTTTCCCTTCCTTTTACTCTCCTCAACCAATACCTCTACTCCTCAGTTTGTCTGTAAGTCTTTTTAAACCTGATTAACCTTTTCCACGCTTCTATTTTTTTGTTATCTGTTCTTTCTTTTGCTAGTGGGTAACACAAAAATGTTAAAGGTGAAGGCTTGAATTCAATTCGGGCTACCATCTCCGTCATGGAACATGGGTGTGAAATTCATTTTTTTTTTCAAATTTGGGTTATCTTGTCATTAAATTAACAACCTTCTTTAAATTTCAAGATTACAGAGTAGTTTAATTTTTAATTTTTATTTCTTGTGGCTGAGTAGAAAAACTGGAAATTTCAAGGAATTTAATTAAGTAATTGGGTAATATTCCTACCGGGCCATGTGGTCTTCATGGCCTTCTACCTTAGTTGCCAACAAGTTAGCAGCATGATGATTACTTTCTCTATAATCTTATTATGTTCCTTGTTTAGCTAAATGAGTCTCTCCCCCAATTGAGTAGAAAATTAAGAAAAGGGTGAGGCTTCTACGGTTTTATTTTTTGAAGAAATGAATGGATGAGTGGTATGTTGCAATGAGTTTTCCGTCGTCATAGTGGTTATTGATGTTTTCTTATTTAGAATAGAACACTTTGCTATGGTTTTCGAGGATTATCCTTTGTTTTCATAATAGAACACTCTGCTATTGTTTTTGTTGCTGTTACTATGTTTGCCAACATGAAATTTTTTTAATCTTGTTTCAGAGTAAATGGTCTTGAGGGTATAACATCTTACTGAAGCTCCAAGCGATTTTGGAATATAAGTCACATAGGAAGAAATCAGCATGCGTTGGTTGGGTCTCTTGGTTTACGTGTATCGTCAAGTTTTACGCTTGAACTTATATTGCAAAGTTATTCTATAGGTCCCCAGTTCCATCAATCTTTTTACTTTGTTACGTTTGGATTTTGGTTCCTTCTTCTTAACTAAGGCTATGGAAGACAACCATTATTTGATAACTTCTTCAGATAAATATAGAATTGGCTGAAAGATAGGGAGTGAAGATAGAGCCTGGGATTTGTGTCTTCAGTATTGTTGTTGTCTCATATTTCTGTAGTTCTAGCTGATTTTGATTTTATAATTAGCTTGGTTCCTTCATTATCACATTCCATTGGGGCTTTTTGGGGTGTGCATTACATTTTACTGTGGTAGGATCCAAAAGAAGTTATGGTGTGCCAAGCAGCGAGCCAAACAAGATTCCGGGCTTTGAAACATGAGAATGGCATTGAAGGTGAACCAACAATTATTGTTAGAGTGATAGCATGCTTTCAACCTTTGCACGATTGTCAGGTTAGTAACCTCTTGCTGATTCTTATTGTTTTGTAAATGCATTTCTTTCTCAATACTGTAGGCATGTTTTGAAACCAGCTGTTTGAAGAAAATTTTCATTTATGCCTCTTTTTTGCATAGAATATTTATGATCAATGATTTCTATACCTTATGGTATCAGCTATTGGATAGTTTTATGAGCTTACGAGTGATGGGTGGTATCTTCTAACTCTTTGCAGGCTGAGTACTTCCGTCATTTGCTTAAGCCTGTCACGTAGATTGCTTTGCATTTATTTCTCTTTAAGCTGGAATTTGTAGTTTTCTGTTACTGTCATTTGTTCCTACAGAAGCAGCAAATCATTTAAAATCCCATATCAAGACGCCATAACATCTACTGGTATGTATTTTCAAATGCCCTTTTTCATCTTTACATCTGAAAGGTTCTATTTTATCATCATCAGCATTGATATCTCTGTTCTATTGTTCTTTAGGTCATTTTTTTCATTGAATGGTTAAGGCTCACAGGTCTTGGTCTTACCCACAGCACGTGGCTTGGCCATCACCTTACTTAAATAGCTCCTGCACCTTAGCAGAGCCAAGTTCGTGGGTTCATTCAACGTACATGAACTCTAGCACGTGCATCTTTCCTGCTGTCAGTATATTTCCTGGGTTCACAGCTCCTGCTGTCCCGAATTTGAAGACTGAGCTGACCAATCAAGTGCAAGGATTCCTTCAGCATCCCAGTTCAGAACCATGTTTGAATGATACACGTACTGGAGGGGCTATGCAAAATGAATCTTTGCAGAAGAAGTTACTTATTTTTGACCACTCTGGTAGTAAGACAAGGTTGCTTTATAGTCCCGTCTTCTCTTTTGTCCAGAGTCCAACTGTTACTGCTACCCAACTTACTCAAGTTTATGATGTAAACGAAGAAGCACGAGAAACTAATATTGGCCTAAAGCATTGGCCCATATACACTTCACCAGAAGAGACTGGTAAGGATCATATAGATAATGAAGAAAGCGAAATGCATGAAGACACAGAAGAAATCAATGCATTGCTTTATTCTGATGATGATGATGAGGAGGAGGAGGATGAGGTAACAAGTACAGGTCATTCTCCATTGGTTACTGAAAAGACTTGTGTGATTCAAGAACAGTTTGGGGATATGAAGGAGGTTGCTAACTCTGATTGGACAAATAAAAGGCAGAAGTTAATTGATGGTGGATTCAATATATTACCACCACTTGCTGTCAATGCTAGTTCCGAAAGGCTAAATAAAATGTGTGAGTATGCCAGTGATGCTGAATCAAACTATTCTAGTAGTGGTGAAGTGTGTGCTACAACGCAAACTAAAGAAGGTAAATCAACAGCTGCTGATATTCAATTGAAAAAGGATAAAATCCGAGAATTGTTAAGAGTTCTTGAGAACCTTATTCCTGGAACAAAAGGAAAGAATCCCCTCTTAGTCATCGATGGTACTATTGAGTACTTGGAATCTCTGATGTCCCAAACTGGTACACTGAAATATCACTAAGTGCTCATTGTGGTGGTTACAAAATGGTTTAAGGACACATTGATGGTGAAAAAAGTTGTGTTGAAGTATTAGATTTGTTGCATTATAAGTTTGAAGTTAGCATCCTTGCTTCTTCGATCCTCTTTCTCGAGGTGTATTTATAGTTTAGGAAAAAAGGGGGTGAAAGCAGCAATGGGAAGTACTACACTTTGCCACTACAATATGGGGTTTGGGATTTGAGGTTGATGACCAGTATATTTTATCTTTTAGCTTTTGGAGGATTAAAGGTCAGAGACTGAATGGATGGGTGATGGTAGTGGATGGTTGTGCTGTAAATGAGGACACTTTTTTTCTCCGGAGTGTTGAATTCTCTTGTTGATTGAATGCATGCGCGTTAGGTAACTGGGGTCCCACTGTCCACCCTCCCTTTAATTCCTGATTTTATGCTTTGTCCTCTCTTCCAAGCTTGGCTAGTACACATATCATGCTAGCCGAGACTATAAAGTACCAAGAAAGTTCGACGTTGGGGCGTGCTTGAATGAGGAGTGTGGTGTTTCATCATGACTTGTTGGGGCCCTTTCTTTGGTACACACAGCATGTTGTGGTAAAGGTTTCTTTGTTTTACGTGTTGAGGATGGAATCATAGGTGATTCTATTTTCTACTTTGTAATTGAGAAGTGGCTTGAGTATTATAGGTTTCTTTTTCTGATGATATTATGTATGCATCTGTCGGGTGTGTGATTGTATGAATAATTGGAGCGTCAATGTTTGTATTGGCCTTCATATTTTCTATGTTGTTTGTCATTGTCCTATGTGTTGAATAATTAAATACTACCAATCCCTTCACTTCCTCTGTTGTTGAGTATACTTTGCATGTAAAATATAAAAAATTTGATAACTTTATCTTTTCACCTGTGATACGTAAAGAGTGTAAATTTCACACACCTGATGAGATAGATACATCAGTTTGGTAAAAGCTTTACTGAACCAACATTTTTTTGTTCAAAAATAATGGAAATTAAGTCTTTTTATGCACCTGGTCATGCACTTTAAAATATTGTGCCTGTCAATTTTTTCTTAAAGCTGCTATGTGCGAAACACTGGTAGGTTATATAGGTCTAAATTACTAGAAAAGTGTATTATATTGTTGATATGATTATATTTGTTGATGTTATATCATCGTGTATGTCATATTTGTGTGCATGTAGTCAATAGTAATGTGATATACATATCTAAACAAATATAATCATATGATTATCATATTATATTTTTAGTTAAATCAAATAAAGGGACAACATTAATTTATTTTGAAAAATTTGTGTGAAAATTATAGTTTAATCCCATCACACTTCTTAATGGACATGATGAACTCTGGTCTAGGCAGTTTTGGCTTTCTAGGTCTATCTTTTATGTCCACTCTCAAATTTGACATAAAGCAATGCTAAGAACACTAATCTCTCAATCATGCACTCACTTCCAAATTTAACATATTTTAACTATTAACCATGAACAGTATTTGGACTCACTTTATTTAATGTAGAAACATTTGAAAACAGAAAATATGAATAAGATTGTGAGACAATTTTATGATTTTTGATCAGTGGAAAAAGAATAAAGAACAACCATGAGTTACGACCTTCCCTGGTAGGTATGCAGTATGGTTGAAGAAATCTCCCAATCAGCCATAAATCAGAGGCTAACGAAAAATGAAAATAGAAACACAAATCAACGTCATTTTTGTTCAGAACTTGGAAGTTAGGAAAGTTTGACTTGAACTTTTTTTTTTTTTTGAGGTTTCTAAATGAAAATTGGAAGCAGGATTTTATCGATTTTTATTTTGTAAGTTTTAAAAATTTTAAATATTAAAATTAATTTTTAGTTTTTAAAATTAGATTTTAGTTTAGGGTGATTTTTAGTTTTAAAAATTATTTTTCTTTTTATATTTTAGCTTTAAAATAAATTAGTTCAAATAAATATTTATATGATGATTATAATATTATAAAAAAAATTAATGATAATTTTAATAGTGATTGATGATTATAATAAGAAAATATTATTAAATATAATGAAAAGCCTAGTTCCAAATTAGACTAATAATTGATATGAAATTTGATTTTCTTGATAAAGTATTTTTAATATTTACGAATATTTTTAAAAATCAAAATAATTTAATTTAATATATATATATATTAATTATAACAAGAAGCAAATATAAAAAGAAGGTAAAAGAAAAACTCAGAATTTGACTTAAATTAGTTTATTGTAAAATTTTTTTTTACAAAATCAACACCAGTTTCTTATCTATTTTGCTTACAAAAAATAAAATACAAAATAGAAAAATAACAAAATTACTTTAAAAAAAACTATCTTAATCCATGTAATTTTTAAGTAACTTAAAACATGTAGGTAGTTTAAAAGTTCAAGACAATTTCAACAATTTTCCATCTTGACTTGAATTCAAAAAAATCAAACAAAAAAACTTTTCTGCCAACACACCCGAAGAGCCTTATGCTATGCGAACATTCACAAGTTCAAGCAATGCTTAAACTTTTCTGAAGACAAAGACTTAGTCAATATATATGCTGGATTATTTAACGTAGTTATCTTCTCTATGGAGAACAATTTATCTTCAATTACATCTCGACTGGAATTTTAGCCAACACAAAGCACTTTGACTATTACAATAAAGAACACGCCTTTGCAAATTTAATCTCATACTATAAGACCTTGTAGCCATATACCTTCTTTAACGTTAATGCATATACTTTCCTTTAGTGGTAGACAAAGCAACAGTAGGCTGAAATATTGTTTTCCAACTTATAGGACATTCATAAAGGGTAAAGATATAACTTATAGGAAGTGACCTCCTCTTCACAAGGTCTCCACCATAGTCAGAATCTGCATAGCCAACAAGTCCACTCCAATTTTATTAGAGCCATAAACCAAATAGATATACCACATAATCCACTTTACTGCCTCCCAATGAGCTTTTCCAGATTACTTATAAATCTACTTACCACACTAACAGCATGAGCCAAATCTTGTCTAGTGCAAACCATGACATACATTAGGCTTCCAACAACACTAGAATAAGGGATACCACTCATATATTCATTCTCTTTATCAGTGTTAGGAATTTTGCTAGCATCAAAGTTTAAAATGTACTTACTTACTGGCTTAGAATTCTCCATTTGAAAAGACCGCAACAACTTCTCAATGTATTTCTTTTGAGATACATAAAGTAAACTTACATTTCTTTTGGGCTGCATCCAAATCCTTCATATCAAATTCATTGCTCAACATCTCTTTGAGATCATTAATGTCAACCTTGCTCTTGGCTGCCTGCAATTAACATGTTATCCACATATAGCAACAAATAAATATAGGACCCATCTGCCAACTTTTTTTGTAGACACAATTATCAAACTGATTATGAACAAAACTATGAGAAATCATAACAGCATCATCCATTGCTTAGGATTCTGTTTCAAACTATAAAAAGATTTTTTTAACAAGCACACATAGTTCTCCTTTTTAGCTTCAAGAAATACTTATTGTTATTCTCATCTAGATTTCCATGCAAGAAAGCAGTCTTCACATCAAGTTGTTTCAACTCCAAATTTAAAGTACTCACCAAAGATAAGAGAACTCTAATAGTTTTATGTTTTACCACAGGCGAGAATATTTCATGGTAGTCTATCTCTTCTTTATGTAAAAAAACCCTTTGCCACAAGCTTTGCCTTGAATCTAGGTGGTTCAACTCCAGAAATTCCCTCTTTCTTCTTGAATACCCATTTGCACCCTAGTGGCTTCACACATTTCGGTAGTGGTACTAAGTCCCATGTATGATTTTTCTCAAGTGATTGCATCAAGATATTTCTTTACTTTGAATTGTCTCCTTATAGAATCTAGACTCATGAGAATCAAGATTTTCACCCACTGCTAAGGCATAAGCAATAGAGTTAGTAAATGAATCAAATAATCGAGTTGTAACAATACTTTACCCGCAGGTTGAAAATTCTAATATCTTTTTTTTTTTTTTTTTCTCCCTATATTTATGTACTGTTATAACAATATATATATTGAATTAAAGCTCATGGTTATATATATAAAATTTAAAATAAACTTTTAAAAATTATTTTTCAAATACTAGCTTAGGCTTTCTTTTTTTAAACATAGACATGCTATTTAGAACATTTTTTTTAATTAAAAAAAAAAAAGGAAAGTTACTATGTATTTTTAATTGATTTTGAAAATTAAATAAAAAAAGAAAAAAATAGAGAAATTTGACAGAAAACATGCGAGATTCATGGGTTTGGTGTTTTCATGTGTTTTTGTCAAAAATCGGTTGGTACCATTTAATACTTTTCTTCTAACAAGTTTTGTTACAAAATTAGTTTTTTAAAGACAATTTTAATAATGGTGACACAAAAGGACAAATTTAATAATTGTTTTGCGTCTTTAAAAAAAATAATTTGATAATAGAAATAATTGAAAGATTCATAGAATAACACGTCATTCATGATAATTATAACGTTCGCCTGAAATTATTTACAAAAAATTAAAATACCATATTTGAAAATATTTAAAATTAAAATGGCACCATTTTGTTATCTGCAATATATTTCATGCTGTTTGGTCTAGTTCAACTTTAAATTAGGCATAATCCATTGTACTGCTTCTTCAGCCAAGAACACTGTTTGTTGTCACTATTTTTCCACCTCTAGAAATGAAAATCTTAAGCAAATTGAAATTTGGATTCAAACAGAATGACTTATATTAGTTCTACATGTAGTGGATTGAATGTTTTCGAGTTATTAGTTTTATACATACATATATATATATATATACAGCAGTTTCCAGCAAATTTTCAATCAATGTCTTAGTTTTTTCAAGATAAGTTGGTTGGATCAACCCATCATTTTCCAAATAAAGTCCTTGTGTTCTTATAAGCTAGGACAATATGCAATTATGAAGCATTTGACACTGATATTGGCCACAATGCACTGCAACGACAGCTTCTGTAATCTCATCACTAATAACTAATCAAATGAAGGCCTACAAATCATTTATTGTCAGTGTTTAGAAGAAATAGTTCTTGGCACCGATTGTTTAAACTGGAGGCTATAATTATGAGTTGGTTGGAAAATCAGTGATTATATATATTATCACTGTCTTTTTCATGCCAAATAAAGTTCTTCCAAATAAGCACAGAGAAGAACATTATTAGAATCAGATAGATTGAAGAAAAAGACTAGCACTGAAAGATAATAATGAAGAGATTAAAGTTTACCCTTCAATTCCTGGTTGGTGCCGTGATATGTTCTCAGTCGTTGATTGGTTTTTCACTTCAAGCACATGCTATGATAATCCTTTGTCAAGGGTGGTAAACTGTAGTTGATGATGAAAGCATCAAAGAATCCTTCACGGTGATCTAATCTCATTGAAAGATTTACTTGTTGCCGATTTGGACTCGGGGAAGTCTTTTGTCTTGTCACATGACAACTGCCACTGTTTTTATGCAGGATGACATGATTTATGTTGGAATATCTAATCATGTTTTTCTTTTTCCTTTCTAGTTCACTGCTTCTGGACAGTTTCTTATTTTAAAAACTTTATCTACTAACATTTTGTTGTTTTTCTCTCTTTTTACTTGTTGATTCTGTTAGCTAGAACTTAATTGGCATCAGCTATTTTTCTGTTATTAATTTTTTACCATCTGAGAAGCCATATTTCGCATTAACTATTCTTCTGGCTGCTAATTGTTAAGCTCCAGAACATGTTCCAGCGCAGTGGAAAATGCTTCTCTTATATGGCATTTTTTAAACCAATGATTAATTCGGGCAAGATCACGCATTATAGCATCCATCATCTTCATTTTTGTGTATCATATAGTATTTGCGTAGTCCTGTTGACCTTAATTGGTCTAATGTCATTTGAGTGTTGTCTTAATATAATCTTCTTTCTGTAAGTCTTCTCTGTTATAATAATTTAGTGCATCAAAAACAGAAGGAAACAGTGTATAAACGTAAACCAAGTGTCTGTTTAATATAACAAGATTTTTAAATATGTACACAATGTTTTATTTTTTTTATTTTTCATGAAAAAACAGCATAAAAAAAGGGGAACTTGGTCGTGATGGAAGTGCCAGTAGAATTCACACTTGAAAGATATGATTAGCTTTGGTGACAAATTACAATTTAGCTAGAATATTGTAGAAATTGCTAAACGATATGCAGAGGGAAGAAGAATGAGTTTCAAAGAAATTGAGAATTCTCATATTTCAGGAATCAGGATATTGAGTTTCTCCACCTTCTAGCAGTCTTTCTGTTTTGTTCTATTGAATCAGGAATCTTAGGAGAATCATCCTGATTTTCTACTACATTTGTTGCCCTTCCAAGTTTGCTGAGTTTCTTCCACCCACTGCTCCATGCAGAAGTATGCTTCTGCTTTAGCATCTTATCAAATTGTTTCTGCAAACTAGTCATATCATTTTGAAGCTCCATGTACTTGGCTCTTACACTCTCGAGCTCAAACTTTAGTGTGTTGATGTCTTTTTTAGCAGCTGTCCATCCTTCTTGGAATGATTGTGGTGTCCCTTCTAGAAGTGTTTTCCGGTTTGTTATCATTGCATGACTCTCAGATTCTACATCTTTCACAGAACTGGTGGCTAGTGCATTGCTTATCTTTACCTGTTCCGCGAATAGAACTTGCACTACAACCCTTAATGGAAGCCTTTCATTTTGGGCAGCATGCAGGCATGCATCAATGGAGAGTTTCTGACAGTCCATTACACGACAGAGTCGCTTCCTCTCATGCTCAGAAAGTGTTGGGTGTGCCTGTTATTTAAGAAATTCAGAACTAGAAACCCATTGGAAAAGTACTGCACATACCTACTCACCCTTCTGCAATTAGTGATTAGTCAAGCATTCATCAACAAAGTTTCTCAGAAGTTCTTATTTATTTTCTTTTTATCATATTTGCCAAACCAGTAGATTTAAAGCCTACCTTGTGTGCTAGTGTGTTTACAAAGAGAAGAATCTCATTTGACCATGGAATTGTTTAATTTTATATCTAGTGATAAATCCTGATATCGTAAATATTACCACATACCAGAAATCTTGTTTA
Source organism: Macrotyloma uniflorum (assembly GCA_016859785.1). Lineage (NCBI taxonomy): Eukaryota > Viridiplantae > Streptophyta > Magnoliopsida > Fabales > Fabaceae > Macrotyloma > Macrotyloma uniflorum. The sequence continues at coordinate 6,901,108 of BDMB01000001.1, forward strand.
TGTAAGGATCAGGAATAGTGTTTTTAAATAAAATGTATTGGCACTGAAAGAGAGATCACCAATAAACTTTTCCCTTTACTGTGATGAGAACTAGAGGCATGCTAAATTGCTAAGATAGCACCAAATCCAATATTTTATTATTAATTTCACCATGCGTGTTTTACCAAAATTCCTAGTATAATGAAGTGCAATTATAGGTAATTGAAAATCATTAAAAAAACAAATTATAACACTAAAATTATAAAACTAAACGTGTATAAGTAAAAATAAATAGCTTTACTGAGATGAGAACAAGAAGCATGCTAAGGTAGGATGAAATCCAAATTTATATTTCTTATTTCACCCCAATGTTTTACCAAAATTTCAACTATGCTGAGGTGTAAGTGTTATGATAGGAAACTCAAAATCATTGAAAAATAGATTAAAACCTTTTTTTTTATTATTTTCCTAAGAAATTACCTTGAGATAGGAATCAATTGCTCTGTAAAGTCCATCATCACAGGTCCTAGCTGACTCAGGCAAAGCTTCTGCAAGGACCTGAAACTTGGTCAGGGATAGGTTCCTATGTCTGGACACCTCTGTAAGATAACTGTCAACAAGCCTAGCCACTCTTGCCTTGGCATTTAGGATACATCCCATTCCCATATGTTGTTTATCAGAAAATGACTGTCTGTTAGGACTCGAACTTTCAGTCTGTTCCTGAACAATAAAATGTTCTAACAGCCTCTGAACAAGATCCACATCATACATAGTTTCTCCTTTACTATTAGAAGGAATTAGAAGATCAGCCAGTGTAGCCTGTTCAAACTGCATTCCCACCCTTTTCTCTAATTCTGTGACCAGTGCAGGTGCAACCTTTAACATGATTGCCATTCTCAGGAGCCTAAGAAGGAAGCTGCATGAGACACTGTCCTTCTGAGGTGGAATAATGCTGACAAGGCTCTCGACGATCATCCTTTGCTCTTTAGCTTGACCAGTTGAAGTGTCATCTTTTGTTCCAGTCACAACCATATGAAGTCCACCTTTCCAGCTACTGCCCCCACTACTACTGCTGTTACTCACACTGCAGTTGCTTGCTTCATCACCTGGGATTGCTGTGTCACTAATCAATCCTGGTAGCCACTTAGTTGCATAATGCATTATTGCAGCACCAACCAATTCAAATCTCATGCCCTTTACCTTAATGGCAGTGATGACTCTAACAAAGTGATCAATCCTAAGGATTGATGAATCTTCAAACCACCAATCTGGAGGAACCTGCTGGTTCCTACTTGGGCTTGACTCCTTCATATCATTCCATGTTGGGCTAGAAATTTTCGCTGGTCTTCCAGTGTAGGACCACCTTATCCCTTTGGGATTAGCGCAAGCTTTCCAAGCAATGGACTCGCTGCATCTGCGAACAATTTGAAGGTTTTCAGCCCATGGTGACAGCTTCTCACAGCTTTTCAACACTACTATGGAGTCTCTCCATGAAGACAAAACAACGTAGCTAAGGAATGCTTCTGCCTTGAATATAAGATTCCCTTCCTCTAGGTCCTCAGTCATTTCTAAGTACTCTGCAGCACATCTTAGCCCTGAGATGTTGCCTGCTGTTAAATCAACAGCAACTCCATAGCAGAACTTGGCCGCAAGCTCAAAAGCTTCTGCCCCACCAGGGATATCATCCATAACTATCTTATTCAAATCTGGGTCTTGCGTTTCATATATGATTCTACTCAGCTTTCCACTTCGAGATACCAAGGGATACTTTCACAGCCAAGGGGAGAGAAAAACAAAAAAGTCAAGGGTACAAATGAATGGTTTCTGATCACTTGATATAAGATAAAGGAAATCATGAAATTAGAACTTTGGGAAAGAAAAACAAAATAGCTACCTTGTGCAAGTGGAAGCTAGCTTCTCCAATTTGAACTAGAAAATCACTTGGAATATCAGTAGCAACATACCTGCATGGAGAGAAAAAAGATTTTTAGGCAGCTTACATGCTCTATAAATCAAGCTTGTTAAAGACATAGAATGGATAAATTAATAGAACAAACAATATTAGCAGAACTTCCAATCTTATTTTCTGCCTTTGTGTCCTACAATTTCGATTCACAAGAATTAGCATAACAAAACAGTGGTTGTAACTTGTAACATCTTCAAAGGGTACTGTACTAATTATGCAAATAACGTACCAAGAGTGGTCTCTTTGCACAAACCCTTCTGTCTTGACACCATGGTTACTTGAAGTGAGAAGTCCACCCCCATATTTGTGTCCTGCAGCTGACTCACTCTCAGATTCCCACATCTGAAAATCAGATTCACAGAATGCACTGCTCTAGATTTTTCTTGGAACAGTACCTTCAACTGAGAGTCACAACCAGAAAAAAGAGGGGGCAGAGAAAAAGAGCAGAGTGATTAGGCAAGCAGAGAATTCAGTGAAAGGTGGAGGGAGCCACATGGGATGGTTGGAAACTTGGAATTATTAGTCATGTTAAAATTGTCGGTTTCTTCTCAAAAAATTGAAGGACCTCTTACAGGCTGTGAAGAAATGGGCATAATCAGTTTTATTGTGAATGATCATCTAAGTTTGTGTTTCTTCCAGCTTTGAATTTTTTGTACTCTCCGAGTCAATGCTTAAAGACAGCCAGTTTCAGTTTCTTTATGCCACCGGTGTGACCACTGACCATACATGTCTATTCCTTTTCAGCTCAGTTTCTTATTACTGAATTTCATACATCACAAATCATACCTTTGACCATGAAAATTGCTCTTCAGTAACTGGATTTGGGCTTTACGATATAGCCAATTGATTACCAATGATCCCACCATTTGGCTTTTCTATGTTTAATCAGTGTCAAAGTAAAAAGAGAAAACCTCTTAGTTAGCATAAACATATCTTTCTTTTCCCCTATGAATGTGGAAATTTTGGAAAAAAATAAAAGTGAAAGGAAAAACAAGTGGCAGTGAATGGAAGGCAAAATGAGTATGATTTGTGGCATATGTTTTGTCCTAATGATACCAACATGGACAATTGGCTTTTCACAACTCTTGATATTTGTAATAACTGTTTCGTATATTTGGGGATTGCAGATCAATCATTGGCTTAAGATAGGTTCTCTGAACTGTACTTGAGCATTCGTGTGGATTTTACCAATTTTTGTACAAGTTACAACTTTTATAAACAAAATTTCTAGGGTTGGTTTGTTTTAAATAGATAATGGTTGAGTGAATATGTAAAAAAAGGAAAAGAAAAAGAAAAAGAACTTTTCATACAAAATAAACTTAAATGCAACATAATCAATAAAATTATACATATAATGGATTATTTACTTAAAATTTTATTTTAAATATTTTTTTTATAATTTATTATGAATTATGGGATGTCGATTATAAATTATTTATTATTACTATTATAAGAAATTAAAAAAAATAATATTAATATTTATATATAAAAATATTAATGACAATTATAATCATATTTCTTTCTACTCATTTTATTTTTATCAAATAATTTATCATTTTATTTGTTTTTTTTCTCACAATTTATTTCATTTCTCACTAAACGAATATTAATATTACAACATTCTCCCTATGATATATTTGATTTGACAAAATAAAAATATGTGAAAAATAGAAAAAAAAAAAGTTGAAAATAAAGAAATACATAAAAGATAAAATTAAATATTTAATTGATTGGTAAAATAGAAATATATGAAAAATAAAAATAAAATGTTATAAAAAATATGTAATTTGATTAATTAATAGAAAATAAGTAAAAAAAATAAGTAGAAATAAATTCCATAATTTTTTAAAATTAATTTTCCTTAGGTATATAAAAAACAACCTAATTAATTTGTATGTAAATGCATGAGAAAAGGTAAAAATATGTTACTAAATGAAAATATAAAGATATATATTGATAGCAATCTATGTAGAAACGATATATTGATAACAGTTTTGTGAACTGTTATCCACGTCATTTGGAGTGTTTGGTGTGTGAGAGATGCCTTAAGATTTCATAACTAGCTCATTCGCATTAGCCAATCTTTACTTTTAGTCAAATCTGATACTAACCTCTCTAACTTGCTTTCAAACTTGCTTTCAAATGCTTTTAGCAATGTGGCTATGAATTTTTTTAAGTCCTCAAGTTTTTCTTTTAATAACCCAGTAAACCTTATCTTACCGACCAATTTTATGAAATTAAATTAAATTTAAAGTTCATTTTTATTATAATATTAGAATCTATTCTAATAAAGTTGTTAGGTTTATTACACTTCTTCTTATCCACATATATCGTCTTACAATATTTTATTACAATTATTCAGTCTCAATTTTTGAGTTAATAAAATCTCGACATAAAGGAGTTGTGTTGAAGATTTTATATTACTTAATTATATTATTTAATTATATGATCAAATTAATATATATAAAATAAAACAAATCTTATCTCATAAACTAATTTTATAAAATAGAGTTAAACTTAATTATTTTTCCCAAAAGAAGGATATAGAATCGTTACATTGTTTATAGTTATTTGTATGAAAGATGATTTTTGGGTGTGTTTCGTACTAAAGTTTTGGGTGTTTCAACCTGGGTAGAGACACAGAGCAGAGTCATGTTTGTCCCTCCAGGGTGTACTTTGCCTGCTTCTAACAGTTTTGGACAATATTATTCATGTAACATATCTTTATAATGAAAATTAGAAAAAAGGAGATAAAGATGAAAGATATTTCATTTGAAGGCCACATGGATGAATGAATCGGCTCAAAATGATTAACTTTTGAACTCAAGAGTGAAGATGACAGATATGTTGGTATATAATAATTTAATTAATTATTTGTATATTATTCAAGTTGAACTCATATTTGAATTTTGTGATAATTTTGTTTTGGGTATTTTGATTGTATATTTTGGTGAAAAGGGTGTAGGAGATATGGATATAATGAGGGAAAAAACAAAAGAAATGGGAGGAGTGTTGAAGTGAGATGGGGCAAGGCATGTTGAAAACTTGGCCACTGAATTAGACATGGTTTGCCATTATATGCACAAGCTGAATCATGGACACTGTACATTCCTCATAATTTATTGGTTGGTATTGGTGTTGGTGTTGGTGATTTATAAGAGCGTGAAAACATTTGAAAGAGAAAGAGAAAGAGAAAGTGTTTTTGGATTGCATGGTGCGTCTTCTGCCGCGTAGCTTCTGACTCTTTCGCCCACACATGCCTTTTCCATTCGCTTCATCAATTTAACCCTTAACTAGTGGGAGCACCAAATTCAATGTCAGTGGGACACGTGTTTGTCCTACATTTTTTCCACATTTTATTAATTTTTTATATAATATTAAATTCAATTTTCGCTTATTAATATTTTACATTGGGATAACTTCATATCATGCAATATTAAGGATAGAAGTGAAAATTGGATGAGTTTACATACTTTAATACTATTATGAATAGTATATTACAACTTAATGAAATAATGTAGAGAGATAAAAATAAGAAAGTAAAAATAAAATGATTTTTTATTATTTTGTAAAGTATATTTTAAATATATTGTATATATATATATAATAAAATGAGAATTATTATAGTAGTTATAATATATTATTATTAGTATACTAAGAGTCTTTCAAATGAAGAGTAGAAATTGAGTATATATAAAAATATAGGTGTAAAAAATAGTTAATAATAAAATTTTAGTGTATATATTGATAAGTTATAATGAAAAAGTATCACCTAAAAGTTTAAGGAGTTTTATATTAAATGATTTTCTTTTTATGTATATAGATAATCTATTTTAATATGTTTTGTGTATTTTATTTGTGAAAATTAAGATTTTTAGTAATATATTAGACGAATTAAATGTTATAATATAATAATATTGGTCTATTAAATTTAACTTTTTAGTTCTTCGAGTAAGTATGTCAACCATTTGTAAATAAAAAATTATTAGAATATGATTTTGTATAATTATGAGAGATAAGAAATAAAGACAGACAAGCATACCACTAATGACTTGATTGTTTGAAACTATAAATAGATATATGAAAATCATGTACTTGATTTAAAGAGGAAGTGATAAAACCAGGTGGAGGTGGAGGTGGAGGTGGAGGTGGAGGTGGAGGTTATATATAAATTCTTTTGTTAATCATGTCATGCAAAAAGGCATTGTTGACACTAAACTGTTTAAGGTGTCAATTGTGCACAACAATAAGAACAAAAAGAAGTCACACTATGATTCACTTGGCAGCTGGAGAATAGGTGTCAATATAGTTTAATCCCTCCATTTATGTGAAATATTTAGCTACAAGGTGTGTCTTATAAAATTTGATGGAGTCATTTGCATTGTGTTTTATCTTATAAACCTAATGACAACTGATCGTAGTTTCTTGAGAAGGTAAGGAGGTTAACATCGAAATTTTCTTTTCCTTTAAGGCAGATAATTCATCTTGTATGGTTTTAATCCAACAATTATGTTTAGAAGCTTCTTTCTACAATTTTGGTTCAATTACAAAACTTATATTCATAATAAAACCATTATATGTAGTATATAAATTATGGTAAGATAAAATAGTAGATAATGAGTAATAAGTATTTGTTTGCTAATGGTTATTAGAAGTTACGAAAAAAGTATGAAAATCTACCAAAAAAGGGAGAGAATGCTTTAGTCACTAAGATTATCGTAAAAAAACATTGGAAGGAGTATTAATGTTAATGGTCATGGGATGAGGATTAGGTTGGAGAATTTAGATGATTGATGAAAGGTCAAGAGGGGAGCATGAGAGGTATTAAGTGAGATATCAGTATTAGATGTGGTGTAGAATGGAAAGTAATTCTTAAAGAAAGTAACATGCTGAGATACCTCAATAGTTCGACAATGAAGATCATAAAGCATATGGCCTTTAGTGTAGGGTTTAAAGTCAAGAAAGGGAGCAGGATGTGCATGTGGTTCAAGTTTATGACGATGAGCACAATAGAGAATAAACATAAGGAATTTAATCCAACAAAACATAAGGATTTTTATTATGAATAAATGGAGTAGGATGACAATTAAGAATTGATGTTGCATGAAGTATGACAAAAGGCCAAAAAAATGGGAGGTAATATTGGAAAAGAAGAGCACATGTGATATTGAGAAGAACTTGGTGTTTACCCTAATAATTCCATTTTATTAAGGTGTTTAAATGTATGTATGTAGTTTAGTGTATTATATCCTTTAAGGCAAAGAGTTGTTTCATTGAAAATTTAGCACCATTATTAGTGCTTATAATCTTAACAGTAGATTCAAATTTCTTATCTTGCATAACAAAAGCTTATAAGATATGTTGTGTTTCATATTTATAATTCATGAGAAAAAATCATATATAATGTGAATAGTCATTGACAACTGCTAAGAAGTATATATGATCATGAAAAGAATAAATTCCAATCAATATGTAAAAAAATCAAAAGATCTAGATGGATGAGATACATTATTATGAAAGAGAAGTTTACGTTGTTTAGAGCAATGGAAAATGTTGTAGACAAAGTTTTTATCACTTATAATAGAAGGATAACAATTTTTTATAAGTAGAAGGCATTCATGAGAAGCATGATCAAGACGAAAATGTCAAAGATCGATGAAAAGTTGAGAATATGATAGTTTTGTGATATTGACATTTGTAAAAGTACAATAAAGAAGCATTATAAATTTGGGATTATACATTGAGTTTATATAAATCAGCCATAATATTAACTGTACCAATCACCATTTTGGTTTTCATGTCTTATATGAATCATTTGTTGGAAAAAAATGTTAAAATATATTTTAGGGAGTAGAAAAGCTTGGGAGTGGAGATAAGGTTGAATGTAAAGGTTGGCATATGAAGAACTTCAATAAGAAAAATGTATCAAAATTTTGTGAGACTAGAAGGAGTAGCAAAATATATTTTTTTTCATTAGATAATTTAACGACCAAGTGTCTAATAGAAGTGTAAAAAATATAATTTTGTAAAGAAGAAGGAACATGGTCCATGGTGCTAAAATCCAATATCTAAGAAGTTTTATTAGTAAAAATTTTAATGCAGATAAAAAAGGAAACATTACCAATAATTGGTGAATAATCATAAGATATGGAAAAGGTATTAACACAAAAAGTGGAAAAAACTTTATTTTTTAAAGACTGAATCAATGTTAGTAAAGCTTGATATTGTTCAGTCATAAATTAAAGATCATATGTTCTTGTTATAGTGGTTTTTGTACTATTTAGGGTCATTTTAAAACATAAATTACCAAGGGGGGTTAGGTTGACTGAAATTTATTTTTTAGGGTCAAGTCGTGCTATGAAGCACGACTTCTAGCATGACTTTATTTTATTTTTTAAATATACTGAAGTCGTGCTATTAAGCACGACTTCACTTTTTCTTTTACCTCTTTTTACTTTCCGGTTATAACTCTAATCATACAAAAGTCTTTGTATATGTGTGCTTTGGGTGCATGAACAATTTTCCTATGACACAACTAGCGAAAATAGTTTGTAGACTTGAAGATTGTGGCCACGATTTCCTCTGGGTGGTAAGGAAAATTGATGAGGGTGAAGGTAGGGTTTTTGTGGAGGAGTTTGAGAAGAGGGTAGATGCAAACAACAAGGGTTATCTGATATGGGGTTGAGCTCCACAACTTCTCATTGTGGAGCATCCTGCTGTTGGAGGTGTGGTGACTCATTGTGGGATGAACACAATTATTGAAACTGTAGATGCTGGTTTGCCTATGGTGACATGACCTCTTTTTGTTGAACAACTTTTCAATGAAAGGATACTGGTGGATGTGCTTTGCAGTGCCAATTGGAGTAAAAAAAAATGAAAAAATTAGAATGAATTTGGGGATGAGATTGTGGAGAGTGGAAAGATAGAAAAGACAATTGATTTATTGATGGATGAAGGTGAAGAGAATAAAGAAATGAGAAGATCATGTAAAAAGCTTAAAAAAAAAGTGAAATTGTACTTGTAAAATAAAGCTTTCTTGGTAATAGTAAGATTTCTATACAACGAAGTCGTGTTTAATAGTAAGATTTGACTTTGAAAAATAAATTTCAATCAACCTAATTTTTCTTGGTAATTTATGTTTTAAAATCATCTTAATAATAAAAAATCTATTACATTTCATCAAATTTTTTCAAAATGTGTGTAAAGTGATCGTATTGTTCAAACTTGTTATAAAGCTTGTGTCTTGGTCCGAAACCATGCTTTCCATAATATATATATTTATAGTATAATATGTTTATTCTTTCTCACATAAGTCTTTTATGTTGTAAGCATACTTTTTGTAACAAAAATTACATGTTATAGAATTGGAATTAATTGCATTGATTACAATGTTCTTTGATTATTAACATTGTTAAGAACTCCACTTTCCCAAATATTTGACATTCTTGTGGGACCACGTAAAAAAATTCTTTTGAAATTGGTGGCAAAGTATCCATCATGAGGATGGTGGATTTAACATGGTGATACTAATAATTGAGTCCATGCAAAAATTACGTAACCTGATCTAATCTTCTTTCAAGGATTAGTTTTTATTACTATGTAATATATATATAATATAATATAAAAAGAATATATATATATATATATAATATAATATAATATAATATGAATGGTTATAATTATTATAATAAATATTATATTATATATTAAGAGATATATATAAAATTTATTGATTAATTTGTTTTATTTTACTTCCGTAATGAATTTACATGTTTATAAATCAATCCACATATATTAATAAAATAAAATAAAAATAAAATGATATAATTTTATTTTTAATCTATTAATACGTGGAAAATATTATCTTAATCCTTCGGCTACCAAAAAAAGATCTTAATATATATATATATATATATATATATATATCATTTTAAATCTGATTTCATAAATTTTATTTGAAATTTTCTTAGAACATTGGCAAAGGCTTTTTTTTTTTTTACTATTTTACATGTATATAATTCATTGTCTTAAAAAACCTAAAATTATGGTTGAAATTGAATGTGAGCCAATACAAAAGTTTTTATGCAAATATTTGTTTAAGGTTATGTAAATTAATCTATATTGTCCTGTTTTATTCTTACCTCGATAGATTTAAGTGAATTAACATAATGAAATATTTACCTATTTTGTACTTTTCTTAATGAGTTAGTATAACGTTTCGGATAATAAAATTATATTACCAATCCTAAAAGGTTATACTAAATATTACTCATAATTCTTTTAATTTTAATATATATATATATATATATATATATATAATTTTAAATCTGATTTCATAAATTTTATTTGAAATTTTCTTAGAACATTGGCAAAGGCTTTTTTTTTTTTTACTATTTTACATGTATATAATTCATTGTCTTAAAAAACCTAAAATTATGGTTGAAATTGAATGTGAGCCAATACAAAAGTTTTTATGCAAATATTTGTTTAAGGTTATGTAAATTAATCTATATTGTCCTGTTTTATTCTTACCTCGATAGATTTAAGTGAATTAACATAATGAAATATTTACCTATTTTGTACTTTTCTTAATGAGTTAGTATAACGTTTCGGATAATAAAATTATATTACCAATCCTAAAAGGTTATACTAAATATTACTCATAATTCTTTTAATTTTAATATATATATATATATATATATATATATATATATATATATATATTCACTTCTATCACATTCAGAACTTTTCTAATTTTTAAATTACATTCCCATCTCTTATATTTTTAATAAATAACATTTATCATTTTTTTTATATTTTTTTTATAAAGTACTTACATTTCTATAATTTTAAAATCAATATACATATCCTTTAATAACATGATAGTTTCTCTTTATTTTATTTAAAAAATATTTTTATATAAAAATTATTTAATTTTATAATATATTATTAAAAATTTTGTCAATATTATATTTTTAAATAAATTAAGTGTTAAAAATATTAAAAATAAAAAGGGGTAAATATCATTTATTAAAAATAGGAGTGAAATTTATATTTATTTAAAAAATCATAAAGAATGTAACTCTTCCATTTTATTCA